>CAJHQP010004152.1:0-58588 GCA_905132765.1 Moricandia arvensis
ATGATATTTAACATGAATAAACCTGAACCGAATCCGACAAAAATATGAACCAAATCCGACCTCAAACTTTGTAATATCCGAATAGGGTTGGAATTCTTGAACCAAAAAACCCAAAATGCAAACACCGAATAACCCAAACCGAAATTCAATTGGACTCTACTGCTTAGCCCTACTGACAAGGTTCATCAAATTAAAAAAAATTCTTAACTTGAATTCAAAAATTTAGCAAACAAATTACGAGAACGCATCACGAGTGTATGTAATCACTAAACACACACAAATGACTCAATATTCATAATTTATCTTATTAAAGAAAATTTAAAAATAATGATATTTTAACTACATTTGCAAAATATTCCATTAAAATTGTGTAACACAAATTCAAATTTTGATTAAACTTTGTGCACACATAACTCATAACATATAATTCAAATTTTAATTAGCGTTAATAATATTTTTCAAATCTTCAAAATCTTAATTTAATTTTCTCTTTTTAATAATATTAAATGAGAAACAAATATTAATCAAGCAAAAATATACCACGTAACAAATTCCACACTTAAGCGTATGCATTATATTTATGTCCCAATTACCATTTTAATTAATTAGATACTAGATTCTAATATTACATTTTAAAACACGGGATTATTTATATCAAAAAAATCTTGATGGTCTCTTCTCATTACTTGATTTATGTATTAACTAATGAGTAAAGGACATACGTACCTTCGTATATAATATAGTCAAACAATTAAACTTGGGGTATTTGAAACTACATTTAGACTAGAAAGATATATCAACTTAACTATTTGTGACCACCACATCACTTAAAATAGATAATATATAACAAATTTTGAGTTGAAATGAATTTATACCTATTTAATGTATATCGCACGTCTACAAAATAATTATTTTTTCTTGTGGCAACAGTCACACCACGCACAAATCAAACTTTAATACTTAATACATATGTTACAGAATTCTGAATTACTAAATCACCCACTATCTCAACAAATAATTGGGGGTTTGACAGGAGATTCATTTGATTTCACACGTCTCTTCATGTGAGCGACCGGTTATATTATCATTAAATCTAACCAATCTTCAAATTATGTTATAAGCATATACAGTTCTTTAAGTAAAACTTAAGGAACCAACCTAACGTGAGATCATTTTTATTGATCTTAATATTATTGTAAATTAGATTTAGATAGATTTTGATACAAATTAAATACTATCAAGGCCACATTATCCCTTGGCGTATCATGTGGGATGTGACGCCAGTTAGTTGGCTTGACAAGTCCATACATGTAGAGATCAAAGCTTGATGTTAGATCCACAAACCACATTAGTTTTTATGCTCTACGATCCTTTTTCCAAAATGTTAGAGAAATTATTTGTTTCATATTGGTGATATATCGATGGTAGATCATGTTTTCTGCTGAATGTGTTGAATTAGTCAGCCTTTGGGGTGGGTAGGTTATATGGAAGTGGACTGATCCGTTTAACATCCCTCCGAATATAAGAGATATAAGTATGGTCCGATCTTCTCTTCTTGGATCACTCATTGTCCATAGCGAAGCGAACTTGGATATGATGATTATAGACTGCAGTCTTTGCTGGCTGAGACTGAGACTGAGACTAAGGCTTAACAGACAAAACCGTACCTCATCATATTTAGTAATAACAAAAATCTCTATATATAAGGGATGATTGATGATGACTGTGAGTGCTATACACAACCTCAATTCTTCTACAACAATAGATCCAAACCAATCAAGCTCTAAATAAGAAATCTAAAACTACATTCCAAAATCTTATAAATGAAATATATTGGCTTTACAAATCAGTTTTATACATTTTTTATGTTTCTACGGCAATAAAATTTAAAGTTAAAGCCACAAAATCTACAACTTAAAACCTAAAAACAAAAATTCTTAGCAGCAACTTCTGCCAATCAACCTCCTATATATATATACCTATATGCTTTGTTACTGTTGAAACCGCACTTCAATTGTTGCATATATTACCATTAGGACCCTAAATTATAACATGGCACAATGACAGGATATTTCTTATGAATGCTGAATGATTGCTTGGTATCTCACATATATAATATCAAGGTTTAGTTGATAATACATGTTTTTGAAAACAATTCTATCTGGTCATACCTAACCTTATATGAAAAAATAATACATTTTGTGTTCTAACTTTTTAGCTAAAGAGTTAGCATGAAAAATTATGAATACTAACCCTAGGCATATGAGCTATACTAAGCATTGTAAACAATTTAAAAAAGGCAAAAATAAAGTAAAATTGAGGAGAATGTCAACAAGTCCGCTGGATTTTCAATCGTATTTACCGAAATTGGACAATGTGTCTCTAGTCGGATTAAAATTTATTTATCCTACAAATACGGTACTGTCTAAAGTAATTCTTCAATCTTTGCATATAGAGACTAGAGGTGTAACTGCCTGACCGTTCACGGCTAATGGGCCACCCACGCACGCTCTCTCGCCCGTGGACCCCATCCCGTTCAACTGTTGGTGTTTAAATTTTTTAAGGCTCGAAATCATTGTATACTGACCCTGCAGATTACCACCCGACCTTTCCCCGTGTTTTGGCATCACTCACACGGTATCAGCGAATCACTTCCCAATAGGTAACCCATCCTTTCACTACTCCAGCATAAGCACGTTTAACCCTAGAGTTCTAAAACAGATGTGTGATAGAAAATGTAAGTCAATTTTGGTGATATAGGTAGCCAAATCAATTCTATTAAGTCATTCTACATATCACAACTCGGGATATTACAAGAGGCTTCTACGATAATTTTGTAATCCAAACGACTCAATTCTCATTTGATACATGTGACTCCATCCAAAACTAATTAACTAGACCATGTTCGATTCAAGAGGAATCTATTTTGTGATTCTTAAGAGAGATGAAACTACTACTTAGTTTGGAGAGTCTCCAAGTTCCACATCTTCCTCTCTAATATTTCTTTTGTTTTATATTAAATATCATTGTAGAAATATTTTTTTTATTATGAAATAAGTGTCGTTTTTGATTTTTGATTCAAAAATTTATTAACTTCTTATTACAATTTTTTTTATTGATTGAAATATAGTTAGAATGTATACCTAATTGTGTATTTTATATAGAAAATATGTAAAATTAATTTATTTTCTTAATGTGAAAAAAAGAATTATTATTCTTTCTCTAACTTGCTTTAAAAGAAACTAATTGGAAGACATTATCGAAAGAGATATCTTTTTTCCATCAAACATTTTGTCATTTCTGTAATTATATACATGCAAGATATATTTCCATTATTTTTATATTTGGATCAAAAACATTTATAAAATGAATAAATGCTTTTTAAAAAAGAAATGCTTTTACCTAAAAACAAATGATATACTTTTTTTTTAAATGTAAATTTAAGAAGAAGAAATAAAGACCAAATTAGACTTAAAAAATTTTTTGTCCCAAAAATAGCACCAAAGAAGAAAAATGATCAAAATAGACTTTATTAAAGGATGTAAATATATATTTATACATTTGGGTTAACTAATTTAAACTTAAGGTTTAGAGTTATGGGTGAGGGTTTTGGAGTTGAGGTTTAAAAATTAAAAGATATTTAAAAACATTCAATTTTGATCATTTTTCTCTCAAAATCTATTTTTGTGACAAAAACTTCAAATAACTATTTGAGAAATTTACCTATTTAAAAACTTATTTTAGAATAAGAGATTGAAGTGAATAGAGATAATTTATTTTTTTTAAAAATAAAATAATAAATGGAAGGAGCATTGTGAGTGGACACGAAAATAATAATAAAGTGGAGTCACTGTCCGTAAACCAGTACGCCGAACATCAACGACCGCTCGGAAAAAATCAATCGCCGGCGATTGAAAACGACGGCTCCCCCAACAACATTCTCTCTTCTTCAAGCAAACTCTGTTATTTATTACAGTAGAGAGACATCACACACCCGTCATCGTCTTCATCGAATACATCTCGATCTCGGTAATTTCAATTCCCTGAGATACTCGACAATGGTGGATCCGGGTCCGATTACGGCCGGGTCAGGTACAATTTTTTTGAGGGTCTTGCCACATAAAGATGGAGTCTTTAAGTGCAAAGGTTTAACCTTTGAGTGAAAATTTGTAGGTATCTTTTCTGCTTGGAGTGATCCCAATATTTATAGGTTGGATTTACTCGGAGCTACTTGAGTACAGGAAGTATCTGGTTCCCTTTAAACCGTAAGTTCTTCTTGCAGTAACGTTGTTGGTTGTTGTTGTCTTCCTCTCTTTGAGTTTATGTTTTTGATTGGAGTTGCATTCTGTAATGCAGTCACTCGGATAATAATCTGGTTGAGTTGGGAGATATAGCAGAGGAAAGATGATGACAAAGCTGATTTATTGGAGGGAGGTCTTGCACGATCTGCATCTGTTAGGTTTCATAACTCATCCATCAAAACAAACATAATCAGGTTGGTTCTTCTACCTCATTATCTTTTTTTTTATTACAAGTAATCTCCAGGAGTTCTCATGCTAGATTTTCTATTACTTACTGAATCACAGGTTCTTGAGTATGGGAAGATTCGTTTTTGCTGGAACACCGAGCGACCTTGAGAGCAATGTAATTGAAATAACCTCAGCAAGTTATAATATCTCTGTTTACTACCTTATGTTAACAGTCACAATCATACATAGGTCGGAGTTTGGTGCACTCTTAAATATATTTCTATATCTGTGACCCGTACGGAATTGCTTGGAGATTCAACCAAGGTACCCACCGGATTTGTATCTTAAAATCCTTGAAAGAATATATCTACTTCAGTATTTGAATGCTTTTGCTCATACTATTTGGTTCCTTTCACAGAATTACAACCGCGACCTTTTCATTTTTCTATACGTTCTTCTCATCATAGTATCAGCCATGACATCTCTCAGAAAGCACAATGACAAGTCACCCCATTAGTGGAAAATCCATTCTCTACCTTAATCGCCACCAGACCGAAGAGTGGAAAGGATGGATGCAGGCTAGTTGTTCTTAACTATTGGCTACATGATCCTTGCCTTTTTTTTGTTTGGTTCTTAATGTCTTAATTTTCAACAGGTTTTATTCTTAATGTATCACTACTTTGCTGCGGCTGAGATATACAATGCAATCCGTATCTTATTGCTGCTTATGTCTGGGATGACTGGTTTTGGAAACTTCTCCTACTACTACATCAGAAAGGATTTCTCCGTTGCACGTTTTGCGCAGGTGTTACAATTCACTCTCCTCAGTGTACTTTTTATCCCCCGCATCTAAAATCTTGGTTCTCTTACAGATGATGTGGAGGCTGAACTTCTTTGTAGCATTTTGCTGTATTGTTCTCAACAACGACTATATGTTGTATTACATCTGTCCAATGCACACTCTCTTCACCCTAATGGTGTATGGAGCTCTGGGTATCTTCAGCAAGTACAATGAAGTTGGATCAGTGATGGCTCTGAAGATTTTTTCATGTTTCCTTAGTTGTCTTTCTGATGTGGGAAATTCCTGGAGCTTTTGAAATATTCTGAGTCCATTAACATTCTTGCTAGGTGGGTTAACTTCTCTAGATCTGATCATGTACTTCACATGGGAACCAAATGTTTTTTTTTTTAATATTTGGAAATTGCGTGTGAATAAATGCAGGTTACAGTGACCCTGCTAAGCCTGATCTTCATCGGTTACATGAATGGCACTTCAGATCAGGGCTTGATCGCTACATATGGATCATTGGCATGATTTATGCCTATTTTCATCAATGGTAAGCTCTTAATATAGACACACTTAAAGTTTCGTGCAGTGTTGGTTTAATAACTTCAAAACTTGAAATCATCTCTAGGTGGAGAGATGGATGAGAAGTTAGAGGATTGTGAAACGAAGAAAAGATTATCAATCAAGACCGCCATAGTTACTATTGCCGTGTTTGTAAGTCATCTCAGTCATCTTTTTGATCTTATTGATTGCATCATCCAATTTATACACATTGATATATCTGCGTTTGCTCACATTTTAGGTTGGATACGTCTTGGTATGAATGTATCTACAAGCTGGACAAGACCAGTTACAACATGTATCACCCATACACATCTTGGATCCCCATAACGTATGTGCACAAGTTCTCTATTTCGTCATTATATACGCTCTTATATTACTTTCTGAAACTGAGACATGACTCTTCATTTGGTTTCCTTGGATCCAGTGTTTACATATGCCTCAGGAATTTCACACACCAGCTTCGGAGTGTCTCACTGACTCTCTTCGCGTGAGTAAAACTCGCAGTTGTATTTAACTTGCCTCATTACCATGTAACCCTCTTACGTGTCTCTGCGCAGGTGGCTTGGCAAGATTACTTTAGAGACTTACATTTCCCAGTTTCATATATGGCTAAGGTTTGTTTTCCGCAGCTTAACTCTTGTTTTCCCGTAAACATAAGCTCTTGTTGATTCAAACTCACCAATTTCAGATCAAACATGCCTGATGGGCAACCAAAGTGGCTTCTCTCTATTATTCCGGGATACCCTATGCTTAATTTTATGCTCACCACTGCGATATACGTCCTTGTAAGAAACTGAAACTTCTTCTCTCCCTCTTTTTTCCATTCTGAAACATATCTCTGTGTTCTTCTTCTTTAGGTATCTCACCGTCTCTTTGAACTAACCAACACACTCAAGACGGTTTTTGTACCCACAAAAGACAACAAAACGTCTCTTCTGTAACTTCATAGCTGGGATCGCCATCGCTCTTCCTTCTCTATTGCTTCTCATTCGTTCTTCTTCAAATTCATCGCTAAGACCCGTGAGTCCACTAATCAGTCTCATTGCCATTTACTCATCAAAATCTAACTAAAAACTGTGTTGTGTTACAGGGATAAAGAAGTGTTGTTCTTTCTGTTTCTTCGTCAGGGTCTCATGAAAGCAAAGCAAAATAAGATAGTGACAAGTTAGATTTGGTGGATCACACTCTTGTGCATATTCAGCTTCGTTCAACAAAGCCTAGACCTGATCTCAGAGACCAAGACTGCTTTGCCCTAGTGCCGTACGATGTGGAAGCAACTGTTTTAGTTCAAATTTTCCCTTTTATATAGGTTTCTTTAAAAAAATTTCTGTAAGCATTAAGCAAAATCTTTGTGGTTCGTCCAAAATGTATAGTGATTTTAAAGTATTAATCAAACTGCAAAAAAGGGTGATCGTTACTGCTTTCATATGATCTCATAATAAACTTGGCGTGCTTCTTGTTTGTGTTAGTGTCCAAGTTTACTCCATTCATCTCATGTGATGAGCATCTCCAGTCCCCACTCAATACTAAAATTCGGAATAAAATCAATTGTAATCCTACTTTATCTTTCATTTGTAATTGAAAGGATGAGATTATTACATAAATAGAGCAATAAGTTTATTTTTACTTAATCCATCTATTGATTTCAAAATAAAATAAAATTGGAAGGAACTCAACTCTATAATGGAATTACTTCATTTAAAGAAAAAAATGGATTAATACATTAAAATTTCTCTACAAAAGCAGGATTCATTAAAGGGTATAACACAAGTAATTTATAAGAAAATGATTAATGAGTTTTCTTTCAAAAAGTATTATTAATGAGATTTTTTAAAGGGAAAATCTTTCCAAATAGTCCATTTTTGAAGTTTTTGTCACAAAAATAGATTTTGAGAGAAAAAATGACCAAAATAGAAGCAACTGTTTTCAGTTCAAATTTTCCCTTTTATATAGATTTCTTTATGTATTTTTTTCTGTAAGCATTAAGCAAAATCTTTGTGGTTCGTCCAAAAATTGTATAGTGATTTTAAAGTATTAATCAAACTGCAAAAAAAAAAATGGGGGTGATCGTTGCTGCTTCCATATGATCTCATAATAAACAGATTGCTCAGACAGAAGTAGCTTGGAGCTTCCTTCACCTGAAAAGGACAAGAAGACCAACAGTCATATTTAGATTGACAAACATCGACTCATCACTTGGCGTGCTTGTTGTTTGTGTTAGGGCTTCTTTGTTTCACCAACCAGATGTTTCGTCAACCACATGAGTCATCTCGACTGAAGGTGAGAATTTTGTTTGTTTAAACACTAAAAGTACAACTCATCTGGATGACTTATCTGAAATGGATTTTAAAAATTTTACTTTTAATTTTAAAGTTCATTTAGTTCAATCAATTTAGATCATCTGAATGGAGATGGTCTGTCAAAATGGTATACATGTCTATTATACCTCTTATACATTTAAGCAAATTATAAGCTAAATATAATATCATTTTGGTACTCACAAAAATGACAAACCGTATTTTTTCCACTAAAATAAAAAATATATTTTTCCTCTAAACCACAAAAACATTTTTCCGCCAGAAAACGGAAAAACACATTTTTTCTGTAAAAATAGCAAAACGCATTTTTCCGCCAAAAAACCGCAAAAATGCTTTTTACGCCAAACCATAAAAACAAGTTTTACTTCAAACCGTAAAACATGTTTTCCCGGAAAAACATGTTTCCCACCAAAACGTGTTTCCCACCAAAACCGCAAAACATGTTTTCTCACCAAAACCACAAATGTGTTTTCTCACCAAAACCACAAAATGTGTTTTCCCGCCAAAACCACAAAAACGTATTTTCCCGCCAAAACCGCAAAAAATACATTTTCTCGCCAAAACCGTAAAAAATGTTTTCCTGCCAAAATCGTAAAATACGTTTTCCACAAAAACTACAAAACATGTTTTCTCACAAAACCATAAAATTGTGTTTTCCCACCAAAACCGTAAAAACGCGTTTTCTCGCCAAAACCGCCAAAAACCGCCAAAATGCGTTCTTCCGCCAAAACTGCAAAAACGTGTTTTCTTGCCAAAAACGCGTTTTTCCGCCAAAACATATTTTCTCACCAAAATCGTAAAATTCATTTTCTCGCAAAACCACAAAAACATGTTTTTCCACCAAAACCGTAAAAACGTTTCCCCGCCAAAACCGTAAAAACATGTTTTCCCGTAAAGACCATAAACGTGTTTTCCCATAAAAACTGCAAAAACGTGTTTTTCTGCCAAAATTGCCAAAATAATGTTTTTCACTGAAATCGTGAATATATATTTTCCGCTAAATCACAAAATGATATTTCTCGTCAAAACCATATTTTAAAATAATTATATTTAGATAGTTAATAAAAACCAATATAGTGAAACAAAAGTAAAAATGACTAAATCTAAAAAAAAGGTATATCAGTAATTTGTGTACTAAATTCATCTAAATGGAGATAGAGATAAAGAAACAAACATAAGTCCATTTAGATAATTTATCTAAATTTTCCATCTGGAAGGATAAACAAACAGTCCTAATAATATCTTGATAGATCAATTGAATGAATTATGTAAATAGATTACTTAGATGTAGATGACAAATGATGAACCAAACACCCCCTTAATTTCCAAGTTCACTCTAGTCATCTCATGCAATGAGCATCTCCGGTCCCCACTCTATACTAAAATTCCGAATAAAATCAGTTGTAATACTACTTTATCTTTGATTTATAATTGACTAAAAATGAGATTATTACATAATATCTCTCATATAAACCTTTCAAAAGTTTTTTTCACAAATTAAGCTTAAAAAACAAATGATCAAAATAGAAATTTTATTTTAGAATTTTTTTTTTTAATTTTAAGCCTCACTTCTAAGATCCCACCCTATTACTCTAAACTCTAAGTCTGGATTAATTTACTCAATGGAGATGAATGTATATTTACATTATTTAATAAAGTCTATTGTGTCATTTTTCTCCTTAAACTTTATTTTGGTGACAAAAATTTTTTAGGTCTATCTTAAAGTATTCCTCTAAATAGAATTATAATTTATTTTTACTTAATCCTTCTATTGATTTCAAAATAAAATTAAATAGGAAGGAACTCAACTCTATAATGGGAATTACTCCATTTTAAAGAAATAAATGGAGTAATACATGAAAAATTCTCTACAAAAAGCAAGATTCAATTAAAGGGTATAACACAAGTAATATATAAAAAATGATTAATAGTTTTCTTCAAGAATTAATATTAATGAGATTTTTTTTAAAAGAAAATTAGTATTATTGATGAGATTTTTTTTAAAGAAAATAAATTTATTTTTAAATGGAAAAACAATAAAACTAGGCCATCAATAAGCCAATCGAACACATGTTTGTATTTATCTGATATAGACATGTCAATTAGGGCTAGCCCATAGTACGAGTTCCATCAAATCCTATAAATTAGCTTATTTGGCATAACTACATAAGCTAAAACAATTCTGAGCTTTCGGTCTTAGTCCATTTGAACTTTAACTGTTTTGGGTTTTAAGTCCGTTGGGCTAAGGCTGGCCCCAAAAATTCAAAGCTTATATTTTACTTTATTTAATTATTTATCATTGGTTCTCATTTCTTAAATAAATATAGAATTAGTGCTCATGTTTTAAACAAATATATAATTCCGAGAACTACAATAGAGTCACAGTCTAGTTTTAGCACTGGTGCTCATTTTTCAACAATTTAAAAATCGTCGCTTACCAAAATATGTTGAAGCATTGATTTTATACTTACTTGGTTGAAATGATTCACGTTCCGAAATATAGTTAACATATTGATATTTATTATATATAAATTTATTTTATATTGACATATGTCAAAATTTTATATTTTATATATAGCTTTTGATGACGATGAGAATGTTGAAAGTCACTGATAAACATTATGATTTTGATCTTACAATTTTTATTGCTTAAGAGTTGAAAGAATTTTGTTTTATTTATATTTGCTATTAATGTTTATTTGGTTTATTACGTAAGACATTTATTTTTGTTTTAGATTCATAAAACAAGAGAATTTTATTTAAACTTGGGATTAAATTTATTTTTGGTTTTAAACTTCATGCATTCAGTTTAATTTATCTTTTTAAAAGTACCAAAGCCCAAAAGCCGTATAGTCCTTTCAAAGTCGGATCTTGAAATATAAGTCTAAAGTTTTTACTGGCCGGACCAGATTGACATCCCTATCTAAAAAAGTTGAGTTATTTTTATAACCTTATAGGTTATGTGTCGAATTTGATCTTCTAAACACAAATGTTAACTAGGGGTACAAAGATGCGAGGTTTGCAAAGAAGCACTTTACTTATGCACGAAGGCACACTCTATTTATCATGCTGATTAATTCTAGTGTTTGCTTAGTGAACCTCGATCTTCGAAACAACAACAACGTGGTTGCTGCACCTGTAAAGGTAACAAGTCAATTCAGACTAAAAGATCCTCTTTGTAATGCTTCAAAACAAGTTGATATACGTAAAGTCTTTCACTGCGACGGCTTATTGCTATGCACCACCGAAGACAACAGCAGACTTGTTGTGTGGAATCAGTGTACAGGGGATACCAGATGGATCGACAATAGGTCCTACGACATCTATGCCCTCGGTAAAACTTCATGCAACAAGTATAAAATCTTGAGAATGCGCTCTCTTTTACAAGATTCCTGGATCACATATGAATACCAAGTGTATGAGTTTTGCTCTAATTCTTGGAGGGTTGTTGGTGTGACTAAGGATTTTTGCATACCAGGATTGCGACGTCATTACTGGGTTGGCACTACTAGTACTACTAGACACCAAAATACAAAATATAACCTTTTAATAACTTTTGATTTTTTGATAGAAATATTCCGAAGCCAATTCTCTTCCTAATCAGTTTGATCCGTCTTTATCATATGTTGCGTCTTTATCAGTTGTTAGAGAAGAGATACTCTGTCTACTAACCTTTTTATACAGCGAACCATTAGATGTATGGATCGCTGAGACTACATATACCAGAATCATGTCATGGACCAAGTTCCTAACATACAAACCCAATTACAAGGTTTCATGGGATAAGTTTCGTGGCCGAAGAGCAGAACAAAGTTGTAGTGTCTGCGGGTGTCCGCAACATGTTACAAATTGTTGCAGAGGATAGATATGTGGAAGTGAATCATCATGGTGCAGGAAACTCTTACCAATTTATCCGTAGGTTAGGTTCCGACTTGGGTTCAAATCAATAAGGCATTTAGTTATCAGGGATAGAGGGGTTTATGATTATATTTTCACATTTATTTATGCATTGTCTACCCAAGTCTTGATATTTTATATGACATCCACGTATTGCTATGCTGGTTTTTAACTTGTTTACTAAAGTAGTCCAGTTTTCTCTTCCGAAAGTGGAACAATGTTGGTTCTTTTGTGAACATCATGCATGACCATCTGTGACCAAAGTCATTCTTTGTTTGTAACTATTAGAGAGATATTAGAGAGCAAGATGTGTATCTTGCTAACCAACTGTTATGGACCGTTGAAGTCCGATTATGAAGTGAAGCTCAAACCAAAGATTATTATATAAATCCTATTGTGATAAGGATTAGCTGATTTAGATATATATCATAAGATTTAGATAAGTTATATTCCTAGTTGGGATAGGTCTAAATCTTGTGTATATATACAAATCTCTTGTAAGTCATTAATAGACAACACAATAATATATCATATTTTATTATACTTTACATGGTATCAGAGCAGACGATTCTTAGGGATTAAAATTAAAACTTCTGTGTTATAGTTTTAAGCTTTAGTAATGATCATCAGTGGTGTTGACGATGAAGAAGGTGGTAACGATGTGGAGCTGTCAACCTCAACGTGAACTAGTCATGAAGTCAACGAGTTGTTTTCTTTTAGTTTTCTATTTTTTATTGGGTTTGACTTTTACTTTAAGTTTCTGGTTTTGAGTTTTTATATTACTTCGTTTTTTTAATGGTTTTGTCGATGGGTTATTGAGAGATGTTTAAAAATAATAATAATAATCTTTAGGTCAAAAGGTTGGGTTTTCATGGTTGTTTAGTTTTGAGATAAATTCTATAGTTTAGAGTTTCTCAGAGTTTCTGTTTTGATTTCCATAGTTTAGAATATTTTAGTTATAGTTTAACCATTACGGGAGAGTTTTAGTTATGCTCATGTTTTTAGGTCAATTTTTTAGTCTAATTTATGGACTGTCCAAGTCAAGGACGATTGTTTGTTGCTGCAGTTGCGCCCATGGGATGTATTCCCATTGTCAACACCAAAAACGAGCTGAAGTTTCCATCCCTCTTGTTTGAGTTGAAGTTTATACCTAGAGGAATTTGCTGATTTGTCCATCCTCGACATATTGTCCACGACATACGTGGTTTGCTTTGTGATTGCAAATTTGTGTGTTGCATCCCACGTTTGTCGTGCGGGGGAGTATTAAAGAGATATTAGAGAGCAAGATGTGTATCTTGCTAACCAACTGTTATGGACCGTTGAAGTCCGATTATGAAGTGAAGCTCAAACCAAAGATTATTATATAAATCTTATTGTGATAAGGATTAGCTGATTTAGATATATATCATAAGATTTAGATAAGTTATATTCCTAGTTGTGATAGGTCTAAATCTTGTGTATATATACAACTCTCTTGTAAGTCATTAATAGACAACACAATAATATATCATATTTTATTATACTTTACAGTAACCTATCCTAAAGACTTTGGAAGAACAAGTGTGTCACCTTAGCTTTTATTTCGTAACAAGCTTCCATGCATATAATTCAGTTGATATGTGTATATCATAATGCACACAAACGATACTTGTTTTGGAATGTTGGTGGAAACATCATCTTTATGATGCCTATCTTCTCTCTGCTTATGTTCACACCTCTTTTCAAATCAACTTATTCCTCTTAAGCATATATATATATATATAAATATATATATATATATTCGGCGTTTGATATGCTTACCATCAATGTGTAGATGATCTCATCATACTCCAGAAACAAAAGTAGCCTGGAGCTTTCTTAACCTGAAAAGTACGAGGATATAGCTGCAGTTACTCCAGCTTCTCTTCAATAGTCAAAGAACGACCTGAAACAACAACAATAACAAGTTAACAACAAACACAAAGTTTTAGAAAGTTGTCTGCCTAATCATTGGCATTAGACTACTCAGTTGGTTGTTTCCTTTCCACATCCGGTTTGCTGTACTTACTCTCTCATATGGCCATATGGGCTTTGCAATTTGGTTTTCAGTAGGAATGGTGTGAACTTCTGCTTAGTTGTGTTCATCATTTCCTCTGTCCTCATTGTGTTCAAAACTAAATCACAAACCATAAAAGTCTAAAGGAAAATATGCATCACAGATGAAAAGGATACTCACAGGGAACACAAAGCTTCCCATAGCCACAAATCAAATCTGTGAGTAGTCAGTTATCTTTTAACCTTTCCTGCAATTCTAATACATAAAGAGCATATATAACCTAATGCATTTGTCATATTTATAAACATGGTTGCTACATAAAGAGATATTGTTCGTATTTTTCATTGCCACAAACACACATATTCTCTATTCTAGGCAGAGCAAGATATACATGTCCATGGGGTTTAGGATATTTCTTAATCTTCTATATTATAAACTCTAATCTGATTAATTATACTTTAAATTTTATTAACTTAAATATTTATAATTAAATTTAAAATTTATTAACTTTGTATTTTTATTATATAAATTGACTATTCTAAATATTATTTTTAGAGTGTTTTGTAAATATGCCCAAAATTTGAGGTCAACCTTAAAAGTAACCCAAGTTTTTTTTTTTTTTTTGCAAATTTCGTTTGTCTTATTCATCTTAGAAGTTCGATTTGTCTTATTCATCTTAGAAGTTCGAGTTATCACTAAAATGCCATTTTTTTTAGAAAATGAGTGTTTACTCTATCATCCTCATCTTCACCAAGTATTTCCAATATTGTCATTGTCATCAATACAACAACCACCATGTACAACCAATTTGAAGCTTTTAATGCACCAAAATTTTGATTTTTTCTCTTCATATCTCATTTCTTATGTAATTAAATAACATTTCTTTCATTTTCTCTTTAAATTCATCCAAAAACCAAGATTTTAGTTCCAAACTTTGTAAGTTTCATAGAGACATTGAAGTCATGATTTGGTCATTAATGAGTGTGTCATTTTTGTGGTGAATTTTGTGTATTTGAAGAATGTAAGCAAATTATCTCACAAGTTCAATGTATGAAATCAATTTTTTCATATCTGTTCATGAAGAAGACTTCAAATCAATTTTTTTAAATGTATGATATCGTTCTCGTGCAGCTTAACCGATACTAGTCGAGGAAGCTCGAGCCTCACAAACCACCACCATGAGATGGAGAACCTGAATCCCGATAGCGTCTAGCAACTACACCGTTCCAAAGATCTTTAGAGGTGCCACTTGGCTAGTTCTAAGAACACAAAGAATCATACTTATTCGGCTCGGCTTCAAAAGTAAATGCAAGCCAGAGCATAAGGTGGTGTGGTGTGAGCCACATCCTGACATCGTTCTTCTAATCCAGCAAATTGGACTGTAGACCAAACCACCGATGTGAGCCAAGAAACCCGACAATGGTGCAGGAATGACCAGTTTACACAGAAGCCTCCCTCAGTGCACTGTTACTCCAATGACCCAATTGCTTGTGCATGTATTTTGACCGTTCTTCATACTCTATGCTTCTTGATAAGTCTTTACAACTTGGTGGTTCGAGTTATCTTGTTTGTTATGTGGTTTTTAAGAAACTCCTCATGTGTGGTCTCTAGATTTGATGTAATTTCAACCTTCTTTTGGTTGATCAAGTTCTCTACAACCTTTTTAGAAGCCTTCAAGTAAGTCTCTTATTTTTGACGGAGTCCCTGGAACTTCTCATTGTTGGAATTTGGTCTTCTTTTTTTTTAATATTAATATTATTTATATTCTTCTTCTCCTCCAAAAGAGACACCATTTAGGAATACAAAAAAAATAATAAACAGAATACAGAGATGAACTAAAACACAAGCAACCGAACAGAATGAACCCAACTATTAAATTTTGGATAAATTGGAACCAAGTGTGAAGGTAAGATTCTCGCGTTGTGGAAGAAGAGCGTAATAGCAGAGAAGGTCGAATGTCTAGTCCATACAACTTTGCTCTAAGAAGTAATTGAATCTCCTTGATTAGAATATTATCTGTTGGGAGAAGAGTGCAACCGAGAATTCCTCTCTCTCCATATCAGGTACATTACTGCTTGGAAGATAAGACTGCATATAGATCTGAGCTTTTGTTGGGATTTTGTCTTTGAATCCAGGAAGTGATGTCACTGAAAGTGGACGGAGGATGCAGCAAACCGTGTCTAAAGAACGCCAGCCAAACCTCTTCTGAGAAAGTACATTGAAAGAACAGGTGATCACGTGATTCAGCATGAGCAGAGCACAGAAGAAAATCGCTTGGAACATTAGTTCCCCAACCTCTCATCCTATCTCTGGTGGGCAACCTATTGTGCTGCACAACCCACAAGAGAAAAGCATGCTTTGGAATCCTTTGCTTTGGCCAGACAGCTTTAAACCAAGACACTTGAGGATGAATAGGTTGCAGAGAAGACCAAGTGGCAGAGGAAGAGAAACGGCCTGGAGGGATAAAGGAGAATTCTCCAACGAAATATGTCTAATTCGGTAGAGCTTGTATCAGGCACCGCCGAAGGAAGACATTGCCGAAGGAGGAGAATGATAGGATGTCTCCCACGAGGTAGCCTCCACTGACCTGACTGAACAGCATCTACCACCAAAGCTGATTTTGAATACCTGAAACTCGCGGGCCCATTAGCCCCCGTGAGATCAAGAAGAGGTCCTAGACCTGTCCAATCATCAAACCAGAAGAGGAATTCCTCCCAGACTGAGCCTGACATGAGATGCGAGGTCTAGCTATATCTCTAAGAGTCATAAGCCGCCTCCATATCGAGGAACCTGTCCTTTAAAATTGTCAACCCAAAAGAATTTATCACCAATTAGGTTCTCTTTCACCCAAACCACCCATAATGATCCAGTCAAAGCAAACATGAGCCATATCAATTTGAGACTGTAGACTTGGTTGGTATTAGCTAGCCTACGAAGGCCAAGTCCTCCAGATTCTTTGGGACTGCAGATAGTCTCCCAAGACACCTTTGCTCTGCATGCCGATGAAGATGACCTAGACCAAAGGAAGGCGTTACAAATCTTTTCTAGTTCATTAATGCAAGCCTTTGGGATCGGGAAAACTGCTGCCCAAAATTTGAACATACTAAAGAGAACAGAGCTAAGAAGCTCAAGCCTTCCTGCAAAAGAAAGCCTACGAATTGTCCATGAAGAGATGCGGGCTCTCACTTTATCTAATAAAGGTTGATAATCATGCTTTCGAAGATTATATGGAAGTAGAGGCAACCCAAGATATTTCACTGGAAGTGATCCCTGTGAGATTCCAAATTTATCAGCAAGAGACTTTGAGATCTGTTGGTCTGCCCCGTCTAGAAAAAGACAGCTCTTCATAAAATTCAACCCCAACCCCGAAATTTTGTAAAACTCTTTAAGCACTAATAAAATAGTGCTGAGCGAGCTCTCTGATCCATCAAAGAAGATCAGCATATCATCAGCGAAGCTCAAATGAGTTATCAAAGGAAGAATGCACTTCGGGTGAGGTTTGAATAAATCTGCAGTTACAACACTTCCAGAAGCTTTGATAAAATGTCCATGGCAATAAAAAATAATGAAGAGGAGATCAGATCTCATTGGCGAAGCCCTTTCTTGCCTTGAAAGAATCCAACAAGTTCCCCATTGAAGCAGACATAGTAATATGGAGAGGTAATACAAACTCGAATCCATTGGATGAAAGTAGAGGGAAGACCAAAGGCTTGAAGAATATTTAAAATAAAATGCCAGCTGACATTATCATAAGCCTTTGAAATGTCTATTTAGAGACAGCCTCTGGAAACTGGCCCTTTTTTATGAAAATCGACAACAAGCTCAGAAGCCAGTAAGACATTTTCGCAGAGAAGTCTCCCTTTGACAAACCCTACTTGATTCTCCTGGACAGCAAGGGGAGTGATCAATTTCAGCCTTGATCCTAAAATTCTGGAAATGACTTTGTATATTGTATAACAAAGAGAGATGGGTCGAAACTCTGTTAGCTTTGCTGCTCCTGGAGTCTTTGGAATTAATGCAATGACGGTAGAGTTTAACTGACGAAGCATGCTCGGGAAAAAAAAATAATCTTGGACTGCTTTTACTAGGTAAGATCCTACAATTTCCCAAGAATAAGTAAAGAACTCTGTGTAAAACCATCGGGACTAGGAGCTTACTATTTGAAAGAGCAAACACTGCAGCCTCAATCTCTGCATCTGAAGGGATTGTCGAGAGAGAAGACTTAAGAGCTGTTCCGCAGCGAAAAGGGTGAATGTCTTGAATCTGATTCACTGAGAGAGGGGAAAACATCCTCATTCTCAGTACCTAAAAGCTCCGCATAATAATTGATAGCCATCTCCTTCAAGATTATAGGATCCCAGACTATTGATCGGCTTCATTCCGCAAGAAATATATGATGTTCTTCAACAGATTTGCTTTAACATACTTATGGAAAATTCCAGTATTTGAATCACTGTCACTAAGCCATCGGACTCTGGACTTTGTTTAAAAAAGGACACCTCCGCTGAAGAGTAAAAGACCCAAGACGTTTTTACTGCAGCTTCCTCAATAACAGATGCTGAGTAGGGGCTTGCAAAATACGACTTTGAATATCCTGAAGTTTTCCGAAAGCTTCTTTGGTCCTGTGCTGGATATCACTAAAATCTGATATATTCAAGGACTTGTAGAAGACCTTTGTCAGCCGCAACTTCTGATAAATCGTGAACATCAGAGAGGAGATAATAATAGGGCTTGAACACCGCTTCAGATAACAGATGCTTGAAATCTGGATGGGTTGTAAACATAGGGAAAGAAAACAAACTGCGTCTTTCATTTTGATAACTCACTAGACATTGAGATCAAGCCCGGAGAATGGTCAGACGAACCTGGGACATCAAAAAGAGCAGTAGATTCAGGAAACGCATCTAACCAATGTTCATTAGTTAAAGCTCTGTCGAGCTTCCTCGCCTTTGGATTCGTTTCACTCTTATTGAACCAGGTAAAGCTGCAACCCCGAAATGAAAGATCAAAAACACCACTCTGAGAGAGGCAAAGTACTGAAATCCTCCATGCCTTGAAAACAAGTGGATGGTGGTGAGAGGGAATAAACTTCTGAGACTGATAATACTTGATTAAAGTCTCCCATAACAATCCAAGGGTATTGTTGAGAGGAGAAGAGGAAGAAAGATCCGAAATCTGATTCCATAAGGAGATGCGCTGGTCTGGTCGATTCCTCGCATAGACAATACTTGCTGTAAACGAGGTCTTTGTTTGAGGATCAAAAACTCCACACAAAACCATTTGTGGAGATTTAGAGAATATTAGAACTGATAACCTGAGATCCCATACCACTACAATTCTACCATTAGCTGCTTCATCAGAGTAATTAGCTTTAAACCTCCAACCCAAAAAAGTAGAATTCATAATGCCTTGTAAATTTGGTTGTTGAATATGTGTTTCAAAAAAGACCTCCAAAAAGAGGATTATTAGTCCGAATCCAACTAGTAATAGAGGATTTTCTTATATTGCCATTAAGGCCCCTAAGGTTCCAAAAGAAACTCTTCATAGGGAGTGCAAAAAAGGAGCGCAACAACGCTTGGCATGAGAAGGATGGACAGAACGAGAAGATGAGGATGATAGAGTAAAAAATTCATTTCATCATTTATTAATCCTTATGATCACAATGGCACTAAGATAACATGTGGATAATAACAAAATTAACACAATTATGCTATCTTACATGCATTAGTTGGATGGATGCTATATATATATATATATATATATATATTCTAAATTACATGCCACTGGAACTCCGGAAGCAAAATGCTTAGACATCTCCAAAGAAATTACTTGAAATTGCCATGGGCGACGACGAGAAACGCTCCACGCCTCCAAGGCTCATTTCTCATAGACGACGAGACACTTAACACGTTTCTTGGCCAGCAGGCAATGAGACCACCTCGTCCTCTCCTTCGAGTCTTGATCAAACTTATCCTTATTTTGTCTGATCGGAGTTTCTGTTGAAGTTTTGCGATAAAAACGAAAAAGACTTATTTTCTCATAAAACTATCGTATAAAACGGTTACAGCTAACTCAACACCATTGTTATCTTAACTATATGATCGCTTTTACCATTTCATGCAACCAACGGTATAGAAACCAACATCATAGGGAATGCGATTTCTCCTAAAGAAATCGTAAAAACGTTTAAATCAAAAGATGATTCAAAAAGGTCTAAAACGCGGTAAACCCCCATTTATGATTTTAGACGAGAATAAGCCCAAACTACAATGACGGTTTACTTGACTTCCGCAGAAGATAAATGGAAAAGAAGACAAATGTCAAGTTTCTAGGATAATCATGAAGATTGAGAAGATAAAGATGATTTCCGCGAAGAGATAAACTCGAATCGGGGGCAGAACAGGAAAGACTGCCGACCTTGGAAGAAGATATAAAGAGAGCCACTGCGAGGAGCACCACTACAAGAAAACATGTCTTTAACGACCAGGAAATATTGGTCGTAATATTACATCCACGTTACGATTAAGGTTGATTTGGTCGTAATGTAGATGTAAAATTACTACTAATATGTTGAGTAGTAAGCTAGTCGTAAAGTTACATCTACTTTACGACTAAATTAAACCTTAGTCGTAACATAGATGTAAAAGTACGACTAACTTACCTCTAATATTTGCATCTACATAACGACTAATTTACGAGTAATTGTACGACTAACTTACCTCGAATATCTTGCATCTATATTACGACTAATTTATGAGTAAATTAGTTGTTTGTTAGTTGTTAAGTTGAAATCCAACGTACATTCGTTGTAACATTTCTACCTACCAAAATCGAAATTTCTCTATAAATATAACCTTCTCCCTCATTCTTAAGATGCACAAAAAAAAAACAAGAAGAGAAAAAAAAACGAAAAAAGTTGAAAAAAATGTCTGGAAATATTTATGAATTCGGAGTTGGATGTATGCTAATAAAGATTCAAGAGGAAGAGTAAAAGACGAATTTCTCAACGGAGCAAAGATATTCATGAACCAAGCCGGACAGACGCCTCTCACACAGGAAACGGGTAAAATGTTTTGTCCATGTCGTAAGTGCAACAATACAAAGTTTGCTACTAGTGAAACTGTTTGGAAACATATAGTAAATAGATGATTTACCCCGCATTACTATATCTGGTTTAACCACGGGGAGGGTGAGAATAGGAATGAAGGTAGTTGTAGTAATCAGGTTGAAAATGTTCGTAACCGAGATGAGCCACATTTGCCTTCTGAAAACGTCATTCAAGAAGATAATTTGGTAGATCATGATAGGATGCATGATATGGTTACCGATGGATTTCGTGAAACCACATCAGTAATTGATCAGGAGGTCGAAAATGTAGAGGGCCCTAACTTGGATGCAAAAAGATTTTATGAAATGTTAGCAGCAGCTAATCAGCCAATTTATCAAGGTTGTAGAGAAGGTCTTTCTAAATTCTCATTGGCAGCTAGGTGATGCATATCAAATCTGATCATAACTTACCTGAAGTTTGTATGGATGCATGGGCTGAGTTGTTTAAAGAGTATTTGCCTGAAGATAACTTGTGTGCTGAATCTTATTATGAGATTCAGAAACTTGTTCATAGTCTTGGCTTACCTTCGGAGATGATTGATGTGTGTATAGACAACTGTATGATATACTGGGGAAACAATGCCGAATTGTTAGAGTGTAAATTTTGCAAGAAACCACGATATAAACCGCAAGGACGTGGGCGGAATCGGGTGCCGTACCAGCGGATTGGTACTTACCTATTAAGGATAGACTAAAGAGATTGTATCAATATGAGAAGACGGCGGCATCGATGAGATGGCATGCAGAACATGTTCAGAAGGAAGGAGAGATCAATCATCCTCTGATTGCAAAGGCGTGGAAACACTTGAATTCGGTGTACCCTGATTTTGCTAGCAACCCCCGCAACGTTTATCTTGGGCTCTGCACAGATGGCTTTAGTCCGTTTGGGATGTCGGGAAGACAATACTCGCTTTGGCCACTCTTCTTGACGCCATACAACCTTCCACCAGAGATGTGTATGGAAAAGGAATTGCTTTTCATGAGTATATTGATACCTGGGCCAAAGCATCCAAAGAGGTCCCTCGATATTTTTCTACAACCGTTGATAGAAGAATTGAAGGAATTATGGTCAACAGGCGTGGAGACATATGATTGTTCAACAAAAACAAACTTTACAATGCGAGCAGTTCTATTGTGGACTATCAGTGACTTTCCAGCATACGGGATGTTGTCGGGTTGGACGACGCATGGAAGGCTGTCTTGTCCTTATTGCATGGGAAGCACAGACACATTTCAGCTGAAGAATGGTAGGAAGACGTCCTGGTTTGATTGTCATCGGAGATTTCTTCCCATTAACCATCCGTACCGCAGGAACAAGACATTGTTTCGGGCGAAAAGAGTTGTTCGAGACACGGCTCCACCGTATTTATCTGGAGTAGAAATCGAGAAGGAAATTGATTACTATGGTGGAGTAGAGACAGTTGCGAAAAGGGGTAATTGGCATACTCTTGGAAATATGCCTGATGGTTATGGGACGCAACATAATTGGCACAAAAAGAGTATTTTTGGGAACTTCCATATTGGAAAGATCTACTTTTGCGTCACAATCTTGATGTAATGCATATAGATAAGAACTTCTTTGACAACATCATCAATACTTTGTTGAACGTCCAGGGGAAGACAAAAATAACAAGAAGTCAAGGTTGGATTTGCCTTCATTATGTTCTAGGATTGAGCTGCATATTAAAAACAATGGGAAAATTCCGGTTCTCATATTCAGATTGTCAGCATAAGCAAAAGCGGCATTGTTCAAGTGGGTGGCATCAAGTGGAGTACTACCACTGACTCTATTAGTCACTGGTTAGTCTTAATGACGACTAGATTACTACCAATTGCTCTTTTAGTCCCTAATTGGTCGTACAATCTTCCTATAAATACCACCAAAGTTCTTCACAAATCATAGAAGTTGATTAGAAAGAGTATTAGATAATTTTAGTGGATTGTTAGAAATCTTGTAAAAAATGGAAGAAATATATGCAATCACAAGGGGAAATAGGCATTACAAGACCTTCATACGTACGTTTGAACGTATGTAGGTCTCGTTTTGTCTCTTTCCATTTGTGTTTGCCGTATATTTTCTCTTCTTTTTTTTACTTCTCAAATCAAAAAAACATTTTTATAAACTTAATAAAATGTGAAGATTGTTAAAAATATCTTCCAAAAGATGAATTAGATGCTGCAGTTTCTCCGTAGGAACTGAATTTCAATCAAATATATATATTTTTTTTACAAATCAATCAAATATTTTTAGAAATGAGGTTTATCAAAATTTTGATAAACCTCTTTTCTTTTTTTCCGAATTACAAATTCAGTCACTAATTGATCGTACATATATTAGATCCTAATTGGTTGTAAATTTACATCTAGTTTACGACCAATAGTCTCTCCTTAGTCGTAATTAAAAAAAAATACTAGTCTTTAATTGGTTGTAAATATTTTAGACACACATTGGTCGTAATATTACAACCAATTTACGACCAATAGTCCCCCTTTTAGTCGTGCATGTACGACGCGTGTACGACTCCACCCAAATCTCTATATATACTCGACCACCGAAGTCATTTGGTTGCTCTCTCCCTTCTCTCTAACAACCAAGTCGATTCTCTCTCTAGGTAATTTTTTTTGTTTAGTTTAGGTGGTTAGTTAGGTGGTTAGTTAGGTTTGGAATTAGTTTAGGTTTGGAATTAGTTTACGGTTGGAATAAGTTTACGGTTGGAATTAGTTTAGGGTTCTTGTAAATTATATTTTAATATTTTAATTCGATTTGTTTTTAATATATAACCATTAATGTTTTTTTTTCAGATTGACGATATGACTACGCCTACCGGTAGAAAGAGACTTAGAACCCGTGCGACTGCAAATACTTACGGATCTACTTTTCTCGGTCAGTCGGATCCATCAGCTTCTACCTCCGGCACATCTTCCGCACAAGAAAATGTTCCGGATAGCCAGATCCCGAGCGTTCCATTTGTGCCTCCACATGCATACGATCCCGCAGCTCCTGAAGCTGCTGAAGCTCCATACTATCCGCAGTATGATGATTCATACTTTCAGTATGAAGAGCAGGCGCCTCAGTATGATCATCCTCCGGCTCCACAACAGCCTCCGCCTCCACAGCAGCCTCCGGCTTCACAGCAGCCTCAGGCTCCACCAGCTGCCCCGGTTCCACCAGCTCTTCATCCAGATTGATGGTGCCACCGACTTCAAAATATGCAAAATATACCGTTGAAGACATTCTCCAGATGCCCGGACGAGAAGGCTTACCAATTCTCGATCCACTTCTACGACCCGACACGACTTGGTAATATATTTTAAATTAATTTTAATGAATTTTCATTAATTTAATTAATATATCAATTAATTAACTCATTGGTCTAATTTATATGATTTTCAATTTTGTAGGTTTGTTGCGGACAATAATGTGGGACAGAGCGTTGGAGATATCATCAGGGCTAACTTTCGACATGCTCATCCGAACTGGACCCTTACACCGGACCACGTTCGCATTACTTGGTTCAAGTGCTTCGCGGTTAGTTTTAAATTTATTTTATATTATTTTTTATATTATTTTTATTTTTAAAATAATTATTTGTTTAATTAATTAATTTTCTCCCATGATTTTTTTTAGCAAAAATGGAATTGGTCTATGGGTGTTAATGAGACGGTGAAGGAAGAGTTCAACAACAAAGCCATGCTTCGTCTCAAGAACATTGTTGGCGACTGGAAGGAGAAGTGGAGGTATTTGGGGGATGACGCAAAGGAAACCTACCTCAGCAATGACGTTTGGAATGGCTTGAAGGCTTATTGGCTGTCGGCCAAGGTAGTCAAAAGGTCTATGACTTGCTCTACGTCTCGGTTGACCCGTGATGCTGAGGGTAACCTTCCAATACCGCATACTTCCGGACAGACTCCACATGCCAAAAGGGCACTGCAAATTGTAAGTTTAATTTTGATGTTTCTTAATTTTTTAACATATTTATTTTTTATATTTAAATAATCATTTAATTATTTTTTTAATATAGGCTGCCAAGGAAGGAGCACCACCATCTCTAGCCCGAATTTACAAGGCGACCCACCAGCATTCCGATGGCACTTACTCCCATCCTCGAGCAGAGCAGATCGTCAACGAGGTCGAGAATCGGATTCAGGAGGTCGAGACTCAGCTAACTCAGGAGAATCCGGATGGTGCTCCGGTCCAGCTTTCCACCATCGAACAAGATCGAATTTTTGAGCAGGTTAAATATTCAATCTTTTTAACTTATGTTTAATTATATAATTTTTTTCATATACTAATTTTTTTATTCAATGAAGCTTGTTCCAAAGAAAAAAGGACGTATGGTCGGGGTCGGGAGTGTGAACGATGTTCCGAGGGCGAGAGCGGAATACGCTGTTAGGATCGAAGAAGACTCCTCGATCCGGAGGGATTTGTCATCTGCGAACCAGACCATAGCCACCCACAAGGACATGTTTAAGTCTATGGCGAATATGTTCGATATGATATCGAGACAACACCAAATGTCAACCCTTCGGTTATGACTCAGTGGCAGGCTCTTCGTCCGACCTTCCTCCCCACCCCTACTCCAGAAGAGCAAGCAGAATTAAACCGGCGTGCAGCTCAAGCAGAAGCTGATCTCTTAAATGAGATCAACCTAAACAATTAATTAGTTTTTTTTTCGGTTTTTATTTTTTTGTATTTTGAATCTTAAAAACTTATGGATGTTATATATTATGTTTTTATGAATGATTTCAATTTTTAAAAAAATAATCGAATTTTTAAATAAATATATTTTTCAAAATTTCATTTAAATATTACAAAATTAATTAATTAATTAATTTTTAAACCGGATGTTAATAGGTCGTACAATTACGTCTAATGAACATCTACTGAAGAAGTAATTTAGTCGTACTATTACGACTATCTTACCTCTACGGACGATGTAAGTTAGTCGTACATTTACGACCAATGAACAACTAAATATTACTTCTACTTTACGACTAATGCTTTACTTCTCGTTTACGACTAATATATTTACATCTACTTTAAGACTTAGTCTTTTAGTCGTACACGTACATCTACCTTACGACTAATAGTATTAGTCGTAATGTTACGACCAATGTACCTCGAATAAGTGATTACGACTAGTCGATAACGACCATTCGTGATTGGTTGTTAGCTGGTCGTAATGCCCCTATTACGACCAACTAACAACCAAATGAGTAGTCATTAAAGACCTGTTTTCATGTAGTGTATGAGAAGTCTTCCTTTGTAAATAATGATTTACTTTTGAATTTGAAAAATCTTTGAAAATACCAGAGAAAAGTTCTAGAGAAGTTTTCTCTCGTAAACAGTTTAGTTTTGCAGTTGACTAAAATTCTCTAGATATTTGATTTTTTCTCTAGAAGTCTTCTTTTGAAAGATTTCTAAAAAGTCTTCTCTCGTAACCAAATGTTTGATTAGAACCCGAAATAAAAATTTAGAAAAACTTCTCATTATTGTTAAATTTTTGTACTATTAATTTTCAATTGCAAAAGTAACCTATGTAGACTTCTTGCGACAATGAGGCAACTTCATCTAACAGTAAAGAAAACTTCTTAAGAAAGTCTTCTCCAATAAGACTTCTCGGGAAGGTTTCTATAAAAAGTCAAATTTCTGACAAACTTCGGTCAATTGCAAGTCTTCTCAGGTCTTTTTTTTTTAACAAAAAAAAGATAGAAAGACTTCTAGAGAAGTCTTTTATTAAAAACATATAAAAAGTCAATTGCAAAACTAGCATATACATTGACCAGAAGACTTCTAAAGAAGTTTCCTTCGCGAACAAATCTGAAAAAATTGATTTCATATATTGAACTTCTTAGAGAATTTGCTTACCTTCTCCAAACACACATGACTTCACCACAAAAGTGACTAAGAAGTTAAGACTAATATATTGTAACCACACCAATATCCAAACACACATGACTTCACCACATTAATGACTAAGAATCATGAGTTCAATATGTCTCTATGAAACTTGCAAAGTTTGGAATTAAAATCTTGGTTTTCTAGGATGAATTTAGAGAGAAAGTGAAAGATGTGTGATTTATGTGCATAATAAATGAGATTGAAAGAGAAAAAAGTCTAAGTTTTGGTCTTTAAAAGATTCAAATTGGTTTTTCATGGTTGTTGGTTAAAAAACTTCTGAACATATTGTAACCACACCAATATCCAAACACTGAACATGTTTTTCTATAAATATTTATTTTTCTCAAATATGATTTTGTTAAAAAAACTTATCTGGTAAATATAATTGTTAGTTATCAAACATATGAAAAATACAAATAATTAACTATTTTGTGTCTTATGCATTTTTAGATTAGTAAAATATATGTAATTAGCTAGGTCCAACTATTTTTCGGATATTGGTGTGGTTACAATATTTTTAGCTAAATATAATTATCATTAGTTAGTTTAATCAGATAATTTATTAAAAATGATTTAAATTTTACATATACAAGAAATTATTTATACGTTGTAAAATTTCTAATCAAATTTTAGTATTTAAATAAGTATCATATATTTTTCAAAAATATATAATTCTTTAAAACACCAATTATTTGAATCTCTTAAAATATCTAATTAATATAAGGAAAATTTGTCGAATATGACTCATAATTTGATTCTCAATATAAAAGTGTACCTCAAATTCAAACAAATTGAAAAAGTCACCTAAAAGATTAGTGAAATTACAACAAACTACTTATGAACAAACAAATAATGTATTGATTTTTACCATTATAATCATCCACGTGAGAAGACTTCCCTAGAAGTCTTCTCGTACATTAGATCATAAAAATAATTCAATTTCTTAGAAAAATATTTATATGGGGAAAATTGAAATCATGTAACTATAAACATATATAACTGATGTAAATTTATATTTACTAAAATTTAAATCTTTTCAACATAGATGAGTGAATGTTGATTGATTCATGATAAATTTTTTGTTTAGATATTGGTAATATGTTGTAGTATTGTTGGTATTTTAGGGTTTTATTTTGAAATATTATCTTTTATTTTATTTTTATTTGAGAAATATGTGTTAGTGACCATCTAATAACTTGATTTTAAAACACTTCCTAAGTTTCTTTAAGTTTAAGAAGTGTTTTTGCTTACTTATTTGATTATAGGGTTTTGGAAGACTTCCGAGAAGTATTCTAACATATAATGCACTAAAAGACTTCCTATAAGACTTTACAACAAATTCTACCATTTCCCGCTTAAATTTTAGTACAATTTAGGTTCCCGCCTAATGATTAATTTAAGAATTTAGGTTTCCCGCATAATGTGAAGTCTTCCAGGAAGTCTTTTCATGTATTAGGTCTTAAAAATAATTTATAAATTTTATAAAATATAATAGGGATAAAAATCCAAATCATGTAATTATAGATATTTCTAAATGGTGTAAATTTATATTAACTAAAATGGAATTGTTTCAACATAGATGGATGAATTTAGATTACGTCATTATAGTCATTGGTTTAGGGTTTAGTAACATATGTTGTAGTATTGTTTGTATTTAGGGTTAGATTTTGGAATCTTAACTTTTTTTTTTATCTACATATGTTTAGTTTTGTGTATATTAAACACTTCATAAGTTGATTTTAGAGAAATTGCTAAGAATAGCATAAGTTAAGTACCACTTTCCAAAAATACACACTATCAAAAATATGTTGACATTGGATTTACACTTTAGTGATTATTGTTTAGGTTTAGTGTTAAATGGGTGAGGTTGAATTTCTAAATTTTTATAAATATTTAAAGAATAAATTAAGTCTATTTTCATCAAAAAGTTAAGTCATTTTTGAAAATAGTCATTCATTAAAGGTAAATTTGAAAATTGGTATCAAACTTATGGTACAAATGAAATTTCCCTTGATTTTAAGTTTAGTAAATTGTTTTTTTTGCTATGTAGTTAGTTATTTGATTAGGTTAGTATTTAAAAAACTTCCAG
This sequence comes from Moricandia arvensis, assembly GCA_905132765.1. NCBI lineage: Eukaryota > Viridiplantae > Streptophyta > Magnoliopsida > Brassicales > Brassicaceae > Moricandia > Moricandia arvensis. The sequence continues at coordinate 29,169 of CAJHQP010004152.1, forward strand.
AAGACTCCGAAAAAAGTCTTTTGGCATATTCTCGCCTCAATTTTAGTAGAATTTAGGTTTCCTTCCTAAATTCTACTAAAATGTAGGAAAATTAGGGTTTTCACCTAAAACAAAGTCTTTCAGAAGTCTTCTCATGTATTAAATCTTAATAGTAATTTATAAAATTTTAAAATATATTTTGATAGAGAAAAATCCAAATCATGTGAATATAAACATTTATAAATGATGTAAATTTAATCTTAACTTAAAAATAAATTAAATTTGACATATATGTGTTTAGTTTTATGTATATTAAACACTTTAAAAGTTGATTTTAAGCTTAATGAAGTGTTTTTTTTACTATTTTAGTTAGTTATTTGATTTTAATATCTAGAAGACTTCTTGCTCTTAGAAGACTAGAATACTTCCCAAGAAGTCTTCAATATCGACAATATTTAACCTAATTGAAATTTCGGTCTCCATATATAAAGAAAATTTACACATTCTCTTTCTTCCTCTCAAATGACTTCAACAAAAATGTAATATCTTTCACTCAAAAACTCTCAAACCTTTCTCTAATCTCTTTGAACATCAAAACACCAAAATCTATGTCCATTTCTATTTTTTCTTATGTCTTCTCACTAATTTATCTTATTTTTGTAGGTTTTTCATTACATAGTTTTTATCTTTCACTCCTTCAAAGTTATATCTATAAATTTTGGATATGTAATTTGTGTGTTTTATATGTTAGATCATAAAAAGCTGTAGCTTCAACCTAATGTGAATGTTTTGTTTATTATTTAAGCATGAAATTTTTTTTTTGAAGTTTTCTCTATTTGAAGTCATTTGAATGTTTTGAATTTGCAGTTTTTTTTCAGATCTGAGACAGACTAAAGACTTCTCTGAAGACTCTCGGAAGACTTTTTGAAAGTCTTCTAATGCATTTTATGCTAGAATTCTTCCCATGAAGTCTTCAAGAAGTCTTCGGAAGTCTTCTGCCCATAGTGGTACAATTTTGGATATGTAGTTTGTGTGTTTTATATATTAGATTCTAAAAACTTTTAGATTTAATCTAATGTGACTACTTTGTTTATTAATTAAGCATATATTTTTTTGAAATTTTCTCTATTTTGAAATCATTTGAATGCTTTTGAATATGCAATTTTTCAGATTTTGGTCAAACTTTGGAAGACTTCTCAGAAGACTCTTGGAAAATTCTCGGAAGACTCTCGTAAGACTTCATAGAAGATTTCTTGGAAAGTCTTCTAATGCATTTTATGCTAGAAGACTGTCCATAAAATCTTTAGGAAGTCTTATGCCCCAAAGTGCTACAAATTTTGGATACGTATTTTGTGTGATTTATATATTAGATTTTAAAAATTTATAGATTCAACATAATGTGACTGTCTTTTTATTATTTAAGCTTGAAATATTAGTTTTGAAGTTTTCTCTGTTTTGAAGCTATTTGAATGTTATTTGAATATGCACATTTTTCATATCTGAGTCAGACTTTAGAAGACTTCCTAGAAGACTTTTGGGAGATTTTCAGAATACTTCTTGAAAAGTCTTCTAATATTTTATGCTAGAAGACTTCCTACGAAGTCTTCAGGAGGTCTTCTGCCCACATGATACAAAGAGATGATGTCAAGTCGAGTCCAAGGTTAGATGTGTTGAGGATAGATATCTAGCTTCATGTGTAATAAATTTGTTTATGGTCTATTTTATGATTCGTATGTGTACTATTTCAGTTGTGAATTATTTTGTAAACTTGAAGAGATTTTAATTAAAAAATATTTTGTAAAAATGTTCATGTTATTCCAAAAGTACTTGACATTATTAAAATTATTGATAGAACATACGAAGAATTTTTTTAACCATTCTGTGAGACCGGTTCGGTTTCGGGTGTTATAACCGAAAAAACCGACAACAACCAAAGTAAAACCAAAAATAATAAAATTTGAACCAGAAATAACTGAATTTAAACCAAAATAAACTTAAAAATTTAATCCATTCCGCAAATAAACATTTGAAACAAAGTTTAAACACACCAAATCACAAAAATCTTACACAACCAAAGTTTTAACAGCAAAAAAAAAATTAAAAATACAAAAGCCGAACATGTAGTCTAGTGGGCAGAGACATCTTCTTCTTCTTATGCTTAGTCTTCTTGTAGGATTACTGTGTCTCCATTCTCTGAGAACAAAGATAAGAAAATAGCTTTACAATCATGTTATCTGATTATAAATGAACGATTAGATTGACAATATTGTTACCTCTTTCAAGCCTGTCCACTTCTTCAAGATCAGCTAGAAATTGTTCATTTGTAAGCTCCCTTGTCTCCATCTTAAGGTCTTCCTTCATCCACTGCTTTGTACAAATTAGAACCTCAACCATGTAATGAGTTAGAGAGCTCCTATGTGGATCAAGAATCCTACCAGTAGTACTGAAAGCACTCTCGGAAGCAACTGATGATACTTGCATGACTAGAACATACCGTGCAATCTCAGATACAACATGGAGCTTGCATTGTTTTTTCTTCACCATGAGAGCACATCATACTCCAATCCTATCATCAAATCTGGGGCTTCCACACTTTCCCTGAGATATGTTTCCAGCTCATCCCTTTTCTCTCTAACACCTATCTCAGTAAGCTTCTGCTTGTACCTCACATCAATCCTCTTATAACCAACACAATCATCCAATATCTCCATTCTTTTAATGCATTGCTCTCTAGACTGAGATCGCACAGTTGACTGAGAGGACTGGTCACTTGGATCAACATCATTTCCATGCCTTGCTCTGTATTCTTTGAACAAACTTCTCAGAAGACTGAGCAATGAGTCATACATCTCGTTGTACTCGATAGTGTCTTGTCCATACAGTTCTTCAAAGCACATCTTTGCAAGCTCCAACTTATTGGTAGGGTCAAAGACAGTGGCAACAACTAGCATCATGTTCATATTCTTCATACCATCCCAATACTTGTCGAACTTTTTGAACATCTGTGTCGCTTTAGACTTCAAATCAGATTCATGGCTGTTGGTGAGTTCCATCAGATTGGTTGCTATGGTTACTATCTCACCATAACACCTATGCGAATTAAGAGAACTTGAAGCTGATACAACCAAGGTTGAGTTGTAGAAGATAATGAGAAACCGACATAGTTTTTCAATCTCATTCCAATCCCTTCGCTGTGGAGGACCAATCCTTTTTGCACCATTCTCAAACTCACAGAAGTAATCATTATACAGCTTGTCTTCTGTCTCCATTTTATCGAAGGCTACTTTGAAGTTCAGAGCTGTTGTCACCATCAAATATGTCGAGTTCCATCTTGTCTTGACATCCAAAGTTAAGCTTCCTCTTGTAATCTTACCTGAATCTACCTTACACTCAAAAGACCTCAACCTATTTGTATGTGATCTCACATACGAGATTGCATTACGCACAAAAGCCACTGTCTGATCTATCTCAGCCATACCATCTTTCACAATCAAGTTAATAATGTGGGCGCTACATCTCATGTGCAAAAACTCACCATCTAAGAGAAGTGACTGGTCAGAAACTAAGGCAAAAGCACTGTGAAACTTTCTCAAAGCTGAACTATTAGCAGTAGCATTCTCTACGGTTATACAAAATATCTTCTCAATTCCCCATTCAGCCAAGCATTCTAGTAAAAGAGAAGCAATTGTCTGACCTTTATGATCTGTGATGTGCTTGAATCCCACTACAAAAAAAAGGATACATTGTGACGACCTCTTGGACGAACTGTCTTGGTCACAAAGTTAGTGACGTTTTTGATACGTTGTTGTGACTGTTTTTTCGTCTTAATTTTGTAGTTGTTTTGTCACTATATTATGACGATGTAAGTCGTTGCTATATTTAGTCACAACTAAAGACGTAATTGTTACTACAATAATAAACGTAGCGGTCGTGACGGTATTGTGACTATATGTATCATCACAAATTGATACGCAACCATGACGGAAAGATAAGTGTCTATTTGGTACGTAACTGTGACTCACCTTTAGTCATTAACTAAAACCTACGAATTTTCATTGTGAATTGTTGATGTAATATTTTTGTAACTAATTAAAACCAAATATCTCATGTTTACTTTTTCACGATTGACTCAACCCTTTGAGTCTATAAAAATAGTTGTATAACAAATGTTTAAAAAAAAGAGAAATTATTTTCAAGACATGTCAATTTTACATTTTTTATTCATTGCATAACTATTTATAAGGATTGTAATCCTTATCTAATATGGAATATATTTATTATTTCCTTTTTATATTATCAGCAAGAATCCTTATCTCTTTATACATAACATACTTACGAGACTTTTGAAAGAGTCCAAGCCATCTACATATAATCATTGAGAAGGGAAAAGAGAGATTCTCAAGTCTCTACTGTTCGAGGAGAAAAAAAAAGAAGCTCTCTGCTGTTGAAAAGAATGTCTATGAATAATGATATTAAAATTGCAAGAAAGTGGATGTATGAAAGAATCGATGTCTCCACTAATCAAGTTTCAGAAACGTTTTGTCAAGGTTTAGAGAGTTTTATGAAATTTGCAAAGAATCAACCTCTATTTCTTGAGAATGGCAAGCTATTTTGTCCATGTTATAAGTGTGATAATGGAAGATTATTGGAAGAAAAAACTGTGTGGAGTCATCTATATAATAGGGGTTTCACATGCAACTACTGGGTTTGGATTTCTCATGGAGAGAATTATAATATTCTAAACAATCTTGAGAATATAACTGCTAGTGAAGATGCTTTTGTTTTTGTCTCTCAAACCGAGACAGTAAATCCTTATGTATCAATGGTATGAAATGCATATGTAGATAGTAATAAGGAAACTTCATTCGATGAGAATATGGAACAGAAGCCTAATGCTGAAGCTAAAAGGTTTTACAATATTTTGGATGCTGCCAAACATCCAATTTATGATGGATGTAAAGAAGGTCTTTCACAACTTTCTTTAGCAGCTCGGCTCATGAGTTTGAAAACAGATTATAATTTGCCTCAAAATTGTATGGATTCGATTTCTCAACTGATGCAAGAGTATTTGCCACAAGGTAACAATTCAATGAATTCTTATTATGATATAAAAAAGCTTATGCGGTCTTTAGGTTTACCTTACCAGAAAATTGATGTTTGTCAAGATAATTGTATGCTATTTTGGAAGGATTCTGCAAACCTAGAAAACTGTCTATTCTGCAAAAAAGACCGATATCGACCTACCCAAAAGTCTGGACAAAAAAAGGTTGCATACAACAAAATGTTTTATTTGCCGGTTGGAGATAGATTGAAGAGATTATATCAATCTAATAATACTGCCAGAAATATGAGATGGCATGCAGAACATTCGATGAATGGTGGAGAAATGTGTGATCCTTCAGATGGAGAAGTATGGAAACATTTTTGTGAGGTATATCCTGAATTTGCATCTGAGTCAAGAAATATTTACCTTGGGTTATGCACAGATGGTTTTAATCCTTTTGGTATGTCTGGTCATAACTATTCGCTATGGCCTGTAATTCTGACTCCGTATAATATGCCACCTGAGATGTGCATGAAACAAGAATTTATGTTTCTAACCATTCTAGTCCCTGGTCCTAATCATCCTAAGAGAAGTCTCGATATATTTCTTCAGCCACTGATAGAAGAGTTAAAGGGTCTGTGGGTTAACGAGGTTGAGGCCTATGATATTTCTACTAAGGAGAACTTTACCTTACGAGTTGTGCTTATGTGGACAATAAGTGACTTTCCTGCTTATGCTATGCTTTCTGGATGGACAACTCATGGTCGATTGGCATGTCCTTATTGTATGGACCAGACTGATGCATTTCAGTTGAAGAATGGTAGAAAAACAAGTTGGTTTGATTGTCATCGTCGGTTTCTACCAGCAGATCATTACTATCGGCGAAATAAGACAAATTTTAAAAGAGGAAGGGTTGTGAATGATGCTCCACCCCAGTTGCTTACAGGTGAGGAAATATGGAACAAGGTAAAGGCTTTGCCCAAAAAAGTTGATTGCGGAGGAAACCATGGACGCTTAAAGGGTTATGGTGACATTCACAACTGGCACAAGCAAAGCATTTTTTGGGAGTTACCTTACTGGAATAATCATAAACTTCGACATAATCTAGATGTGATGCATATAGAAAAGAATTTTTTCGACAATATCATCAATACTCTACTGAATGTTCAAGGAAAAACAAAGGATGACATCAAATCACGTAAATAGCACCTACAAAGAAGAGACAATGAAATGCACAGTAACAACCATGTAACAACCAGCTTCCTTAACCTCCAAAAAGTATCAATGAAATGCACAGTAACAACCATGTAAATAGCACCTACAAAGAAGAGACAATGAAAATTAATAACTTAATTTTAAAAACTAGAAGATTGAGTAATTACCTGTAGTTTGGGAAACCCAAATGTCTGTTGTGAGAGACACTCGTTGTTTGTTACATACAAACCCTTTCTGGAGTGCCTTCTTCTTTTCCACGTACATCTTAACAATATCTTTAGTTGCAGTTCTTCTTGAATGACAAGTAGGCAATTTTTCCTACAAACATATGACATAATGTTAGATATAGTTATGAATTGTTACTGTATGTATGCAAACAAGTCTAAGTAATAAGAACTTAGTACTAACCTTGTCACAAAATGTTTCCAAGCCACACTTTCAACGAATGATAACGACATTTGTCCCAAAACCAGCATCTCATTTGTAGCTTGTCTGAACACAGCATCGGTTAGTTTTGCCGGCTTCAGCTTCCCTTCTTTGTTAATAACATCTTGTCGCTCAGACTGGCCAGATAACCACGCTTGATGGTGTTTGCAAATTTTCAAGATGCTTCTTCAGGTTTGATGTCCCTGAGGTGGTGAGACACGAGAAATTGTTCTGGCAGTAGTTGCATAAGCATTTGTCTCTGTCCTCCTTAGTCCTTGTATAGTGATCCCATACTTCTGATCTTGTTGGGAGAAGCCTTTTGATTTTTACTTGGCTGAGAAGTGGCACCACTACCTGCTGGAGTTTCTTTCCTCTTCGCTAAAGTGGTATCAGGGCCTGTACTGTTAGTTCTGTCTGGAGTTTGGAGATCTCTCTCATTTTCTTTGGAACGGGTTTCACGATCAATAGAAGAATTCGAATCCATCTGCCACAATAAAAACCAGTTTAGAAACCACACAAAGAAGAAATACAAACAAATCAAAGACGAAATCCTAATCGATTAAAACAAAGCTTTCAATTTAAGACTAAGAAAGATACGGACCTGTGAATGATTCTTTGTGTACGCCGAAGAAGTCTCAGATGGACACAAAGGATGATAGATTAGGTTATTTATAGTGGTCATCTTCTAGGGCTTGCAGTGATTACAGATTGAATCGAGGAGTTTCGGACCTAGGGTTCGCCGAAAGGGGATGGGGAGAAGTCGAAGAACCACTTAGGGAAGTAGGGAACTATGTAATGTAATTGTGTTCTTAATATACTCGGTTTTATACGGTTATTAAATCGGATTGCGGTTCAATCCCGAACCGATCCGAGGTCCATTAAGTAGAAATGTAAAACCCAATCGGGCTTTTAATAAGATCCGTTACCGATCCATAACCGATATTTCGGTTCGGTTTAAGGTTCGGGTTTCGGTTATGGTTATAAACGCCCATGCCTAGTTAACAACATAAAGCGACTTAGAAGAAGAGGCAATAGAAGTAATACACTGAGTCCACATAAAAAAATAATTAATTTTTTTTTGTCACTCATATTTAAATTTTTATAAATTAACACATTAAATTTTAATATGTACTATGTATTGAACCTCTCGTAACAAGAAAAAATGTATTAATATAAATAGCTTTTATTTTTATTAACTGAATAATTAGATTTATTATAATTATATATGTTCTCTCATGTTTTGTTTGTATTTTTGGATGGTTTGTTTTAAAACTCCTTTAAAGGACTTTAAATTTTGATAATTACAGAAGTCTGTTTTTAGTTTTGCCATAGGTCTTTAATATTTGGTTTATCCAAGTCGAGTATCGAGTAATCTATTTAAATTACTTACAAGTACATGATAAGTATCAAATATTAAAATAAAAGTAATTATTTGATGTTGTTTGGTTTGTTACTCGTTTCATTAATAAATAATGACACATTTTCCTAAGTCATACTAAAATATTTTTTTCTGTTTTTATTTCTATAAATGAATCAAATATTAGTGATATATTTGTAGAGTTATCTCTTTTTTATGTATTCTATTTTCGCATTGACTAAAACATAAGAAAAAAGTGAAATATTCTTTATGTATAATAAAGTTATTTAGATTTAAATTTTAATTGATTATCAAATAATTTGTCAATAATTATCAAATAATTTGGAAGTAATTTATGAGTAACAAAGCTCCATAAATAACTTACAAATTCGTCATTATAGTAAATATATATATTTTTTGATTAATCTGGGGGTATCCCAGGCCCATGGAGAGGCCCAGACTAATCCCCAAGGGGAGGTGCAGCCCACGGATAGACCCTCTCTCCGGGTATTCAAATGGGCCCTAAAACATAGGCCAATATCCGTGTAAGGTGACCAAGATAATTGTGACTTAGTTTCGCGCAACAGGTGGATCGAACCTGAAACGTGTTGGCGTTCCAGTCCCGTCTCTTTACCACTCGACCACAATCACCCGGTCAAAAAATTTTGGTTAGTTCCACCCGAGGGTGGAATGCCTTAACCGGGTGTGTTCAGGACCCCGGTCAAAAAAATTTGGTTAGTTCCACCCGAGGGTGGAGTGCCTTAACCGGGTGTGTTCAGGACCCAAGGGTCAATCCCGTCTCTGTCAGAGGAGATGCCAACCATCTCTCCTTTCTACGAACACTAGTAAATACTTGAAATTGAAAATATTCGTTTACAAACAAAATATAACAAAATTTTATTACTTATATGAGCCAAACTGAATATTAAATATATCGAAAATAGCTTGAACCCACCCCTAGTCTTAACACATTTGAGACGGCCTTGTTTATCAGGAAAAATTAGGTTTAATGAAGGATCATTTCTTATTATTGGAGTGCTCTCTTTTGACCAAAATCATGTGGCTAAGAAAGCGAGTAGCGTATTAAACATACACGAGGGTGGTTGCCAAAAGGAGGAAGATTTGACCCAAAAAAAACAATTTTGTTCAGTAGTAGCCGTCAACTTCATAAACAAAATTGAAAATTTGACCCAAAAAACAAAATTGAAAATAAATAAAATAGATATTTTATGTGATGTGAAGGAATTTTTTTTTTTAATATCTACTCTAAATAACTATTTATCCGTTGTTTCTTTTCTAAAGGATGAGGTGTAGGGGGTTCTATCACTTATTCTAGAGAGATAATTTTCCTCTCTTCAATTCCCCCTTACCCGATTACAATTTTTCCGAGGGAATTCGAAGTCTTTATGTTTCTATATGTATTATAGTTTGTTTCCGATTAAGAATCACATCTCTAGCTTGATTTGAACTTTTGTTGTGTTTCGACTAAATCTGTAACGACCCAATTTTATAAACTAAGAGTTGGTTTAATTTAATTACTTCTTGAACCAAACATTTAGCTAAACCGTGGGGTTGGTTAAATTATTTAATTGAAGGATCGTATACCTAAGTATATAAGTGTACCCGTCATCTTCTTCATTTAGCGGCCGTCAATGTCAACTTAGAGAGATAAAGCTCAGCCATATTTCTTATTCTCGTTTGATCTCTCTTCCCCATGTCACCATTGTATCAGCGTGGAGATTCATTTGCGTCACCAGCCACCTCTCATCATCTCATTGGAGCTATAGTTTGACCAGAGAACCCGTTTTGTTGTGATCCTTACCATTGTGAACGAGATGAGAAGTGAGATCAGAGCCGTCACGTTCCGTCACGGCCAGCCATCAGTTCGTGCCACATGAACCATCCATCACCGATGAGCCACCGCTGCGATGTCACCACATTTGCTCGTTATTCCCGAGGCACGATGTCACAATTGATTCATGGGCTGGTCGTCAAAGATCAATCGCCATTGTCTTATGGTTAACATGATATTGACCCGATAAGCATAAGTCGTTAGGAGGAAATCAGCTAAGCCGGAGCCATTGTCTCATCACCGTCAACTACCGATTTTCACAGCCATGAGCCGTTAGTCACCGTAGATGGAGCCTACATCGTTGGAGTGCGTGAACTATCATCGTAATCCCAAGCTCTGATGGTTAAGTGGTTTCTTATCTATTTCTTGTGTTGCAAGGCAACCTATGTAACACAAACCACTAACGTTTCCTTTGCATGTATTTGCATGTGTGTAGTTAATCTTCAACCATCACCTGAAAGAAGGCATAAGAAGAGTTAATGGAATCATGAGTCACTCATTACCATCATTATTATCAGCAAGCTTTTAAAGTATTATGAGTCAAGACATATTTGTTTCCAAGCATTTTCCGATCCGATCTAGGCTAAGGTGAGGGTCTGTTCCGTAAATCCCGTTACTAGTGTAGAATTCTTTCTATCGTTGTTTAGTTTCGAAACATGTTCCGTCTGATTGAATCGAGTCTTGTGTGATCGTTAGGATTCAATGTAAACCGGAATTATGGGTCTAGAGGATTCAACTTGATATGGATTGAGTGATGTTAAATGATGTCATATATATATATATATATATACGTATACTTAGATATGAGTAGGGACTATGTGTGGAGGGTGGCTGTTCAGAGAGATCTGGATTAGCAACGCTTATGAGGGCGGCTGTTCAGAGAGATCTGGATTAGCAACGCTTATGAGGGCGGGGGTTCAGAGACATCCGGGCTATCGACGCATATTGAGGGCGGGGGCTCAGAGACGTTTGGGCTATCGACGCATATTTGTGTGGGGCGTGGTGCAGAGACGTTTGCATTCGACGCTTATCGGTTACGGGCGGGGGTCCAGAGATGTCTGGGCTAGCGACGCTTATTATGATGTCGTATATCCGTATGTGGAGAATGCGGGGTGTATGAGCTAGTTATGCACTATCAGCGCATTGATTGTTTTGTGTGATGCTTTAGGCGTCCTGTTTGTTCATGCTAGGGCTAAACTTCCATAGTGGGAGTTCTGTTTATTTAGTCAGTGGTTTGCGTGTCTAGCATCCCATACCTCACTGAGTGACTCCCCTGTTGCTCACCCCTCTTTCTTTCCCCCCTTTCAGGTGAGACTAGCGAGCATAAGTGATTCTATTGAACTGGTGCTTTTGAGTTGTTTTCGTCGCTTTATTTTCAGACGTTTATTTTATTATATTATCGATATTTATTTGGTTTATTTTATATTTCGAATTTATGGTGTTTCGAGATTATTTATGAAAATTAGTAAGTGGAGATTTCAGACTATTTATTTAGTTTATTATTATTTTATGATTTCGAAAATACGGGTTTTACAATTTGGTATCAGAACGGGTTCCGTCCCGGCCCCGACCCGGGATGGCGATCTGTGGGACTTGATTTTAATCGGTTTTAGATGATTTCTGAAATATTAATGGAAATATGAGTATTTTTTAAAATAAAAATAAATAGCATCTTTTTGTTCGGTAGAATACTTTTAAATTCGTTGGTATCCGGTTTCACAAAATTCGTACCGTTTAGCGCCAACAAAAATGGCAGAGTTGAAAAAGCAGTTGAAGTAACTATCAAATAAAGGTTTTATCAGACAGACTATTTCACCAACGGGAGCACCGATGTTTGTGACGAAGAAAGATGTGAATTCAGAATTTGTAATGACTACGAAGGTTTGAACAAGGTGACCATCAAGAATAAGTATCCACTACCGCATATCGATGAGTTGTTGGATCAGTTGCATGGAGCTTCATGGTTTTCAAAGATTGACGTAGCGTCGGGATACCACCAGATTGCGATAGCTGATGAGAATGTGCGGAAGATGGCTTTCCTTACACGTTATGGACATTTTGATTTTTGTGGTTATGTCATTTGGGTTGACGAACGCTCCTGCAACGTTTATGAAGCTCATGAATGATGTGTTTCGCAAGCACTTGGATAACTGTGTGATTTTTATTTTATTTTGATATCTTGATCTATTCTTGGAGCATAGAGGAGCATGTTGAGCATTTCGGATTGTGCTGGGTAAGCGAAGAGAGTGTCAATTATTTTCTAAGTTGAGTAAGTGTAGCTTTTGGCAAAGGAAAAATTGGATTTTTGGTCACGTAGTTTCTGAGGCGGGAGTGCATTAGATCGAGAGGAAATTATTGGAATATCATAGTAGCCTACACTAAGAGTGCTACAGAGATCCACAGTTTCTTGATTTAGTGGGGTACTACAAAATTTTTGTCAAGGGGTTTATTAGTATGCGAAGCCGATGACGGGATTAACAAACAAGGACGTCAAGTTTGATTGGACATATGCTTTTTTGACGAGTTTAACTGAGTTGAAACGACAATTGATGAAGATGCCATTTTTGGTACTCCCTAGGCCAGTTCTACCTTATGAACCTTATACGGATGCATCAGATACTTGTTTGGGATATGAATTGATGCATAAGGATAAGGTCATTGCATATGCATCACGTCAGTTGAGACCTCACGAGGTTAATTATCCTACTCACGACATAGAGTTGGCATCAATTGCATCTGCGCTGAAGATCTGGAGGTCATATTTATATGGAGAGAAAGTGCAGATTCTCGCAGACGACAAGAGTGAGAAGTATATTTTTACCTAGGTAGACTAGAATTTGAGACAGCGTACGTGGATAGAGTTGTTAGCAGATTACAACATGGATATCACTTATCATTTGGATAAAGTCAATCAGTTGGAAAATATTTTAAATAAGCGCATAAGCTTACTGAGACACTCGCTGGTCTCATATTGTGTGCATTTAGTGTAGAGGGGGAGGCAGCGGGTCTTGAGGCCTTGGAGCAGGCAGATTTATTGTGGATGATACGCAAAACTCAAGATAGTGATGAGGATTCGGGAAAGCTTATTAAGATCGAGATTATTGGATATCATACATCTTCGAGCGGGATGTACATGTACGGAACCGAGTTTGTGTGCCAGATGATAATATGTTAAGGACGGAGATTTCACAGCAAGCACACCACTAACGTTTTTCTATCCATCCGGGAAATACTAAAATGTACAAGCATTTGAAATGCTATTATCATTGGACTCGTATGAAGAAAGATATTCCTAGATTTGTAGCGCAGTGTCAGGCGTGTCATACGGTTAAGGTTGATCATCAAGTGCATAGTGAGTTACTGTATAACTTTCCGTTACCAGAGTAGAAATGGGACATAGTGATTATGGATTTTGTGACTGGACAAAGAATAACCTAAGGTGGGAAGACTGCTATATGGGTGAGGGTGAATAGACTCACCATCTAGCAATTAAAAAGATAGACACATCTGATCAGTTTGCGCAGATTGACATCAGGGAAATGATAGGGTTGCATGGAGTTCCTATCAGCATTGTATTCGATCGGGATGAAAAGTTCACATCTACTTTTTGGGGAGCGTTTCAGAAGGCGCTTGGGACAAAATTTCATACGAGTACAACTTGTCATCCGCAGACAATGGACAGTTAGAGAGGACTATTCACACTTTAACATATATTCTTAGGTCTTGTGTTTTGGATTGGTAAGGGAGTTAGGGAAAGTATTTACCTCTAGCAGAGTTTGCCTACAACAACAACTACCATTCGAGTATAGAGATGGCACCGTACGAGACTCTTTATGGTAGGTCTTGTCGTACCCTGCTTTGTTGGACAGAAGTAAGGGAGCGACGTGTCACAAAACCACCAATGGTTCAAGAGACGGTAAAGCAAGTGGAGATGCTCAATATTTTCTTAAGGAAGCCCATGACCGTCAAAAGAGTTATTCATATAAGCGCTGGAAAGATTTGGAGTTTCAGGTGGGTGACTTAGTGTATCTGAAGATGAAGACATTTCAGGGAGGATCTAAGACTCGAAAGCTAAAGAAGCTTAAACAGAAATATATGGGACCATATCCCATTGTGGAGCGGATTGGAGCAGTGGCCTATAGATTTCAGTCATTAGCGGAGTTGTCAGACTCCCTTGATGTGTTCTATGTTTCAATATTGAGGAAAATTGCGAGAGAGCCAGAGATCATTTTGCAGCAGCTGCCAAGTAATTTTGGTAGAAATTTATGTACACCTAATCAGCTAGTAGAGATTATAAACAGTAAGAAAAATAAGTTTAGGAGATGGTGGGCATATTGGTCAAAGTTTGTTTAGAGATACATGATCCAAAGGAGACCTCGGAGACCAAGACTCAGATAAAGATTAACTATACAAAGATTTTCAGTATGGTATTAGACTGTCGGTTCAGGATTTGAATTCGGGGACGAATTCCTTGTTAGTGGGGAATAATTGTAACGACCCAATTTTATAAACTAAGAGTTGGTTTAATTTAATTACTTCTTGAACCAAACATTTATCTAAACCGTGGGGTTGGTTAAACTATTTAATTGAAGGATCGTATACCTAAGTATATAAGTGTACCCGTCATCTTCTTCATTTAGCGGCCGTCAATGTCAACTTAGAGAGATAGAGCTCAGCCATATTTCTTATTCTCGTTTGATCTCTCTTCCCCATGTCACCATTGTATCAGCGTGGAGATTCATTTGCGTCACCAGCCACCTCTCATCATCTCATTGGAGCTATAGTTTGACCAGAGAACACGTTTTGTTGTGATCCTTACCATTGTGAACGAGATGAGAAGTGAGATCAGAGCCGTCACGTTCCGTCACGGCCAGCCATCAGTTCGTGCCACATGAACCATCCATCACCGATGAGCCACCGCTGCGATGTCACCACATTTGCTCGTTATTCCCGAGGCACGATGTCACAATTGATTCATGGGCTGGTCGTCAAAGATCAATCGCCATTGTCTTATGGTTGACATGATATTGACCCGAGAAGCATAAGTCGTTAGGAGGAAATCAGCTAAGCCGGAGCCATTTTCTCATCACCGTCAACTACCGATTTTCACCGCCATGAGCCGTTAGTCACCGTAGATGGAGCCTACGTCGTTGGAGTGCGTGAACTATCATCGTAATCCCAAGCTCTGATGGCTAAGTGGTTTCTTATCTATTTCTTGTGTTGCAAGCAACCTATGTAACACAAACCACTAACGTTTCCTTTGCATGTATTTGCATGTGTGTAGTTAATCTTCAACCATCACGTGAAAGAAGGCATAAGAAGAGTTAATGGAATCATGAGTCACTCATTACCATCATTATTATCAGCAAGCTTTTAAAGTATTATGAGTCGAGACATATTTGTTTCCAAGCATTTTTCGATTCGATCTAGGCTAAGGTGAGGGTCTGTTCCGTAAATCCCGTTACTAGTGTAGAATTCTTTCTATCGTTGTTTAGTTTCGAAACATGTTCCGTCTGATTGAATCGAGTCTTGTGTGATCGTTAGGATTCAATGTAAACCGGAATTAGGGGTCTAGAGGATTCAACTTGATATGGATTGAGTGATGTTAAATGATGTTATATATATATATACGTATACATAGATATGAGTAGGGACTATGTGTGGAGGGCGGCTGTTCAGAGAGATCTGGATTAGCAACGCTTATGAGGGCGGCTGTTCAGAGAGATCTGGATTAGCAACGCTTATGAGGGCGGGGGTTCGGAGACATCCGGGCTATCGACGCATATTGAGGGCGGGGGCTCAGAGACGTTTGGGCTATCGACGCATATTTGTGTGGGGCGTGGTGCAGAGACGTTTGCATTCGACGCTTATTGGTTACGGGCAGGGGTCCAGAGATGTCTGGGCTAGCGACGCTTATTATGATGTCGTATATCCGTATGTGGAGAATGCGGGGTGTATGAGCTAGTTATGCACTATCAGCGCATTGATTGTTTTGTGTGATGCTTTAGGCGTCGTGTTTGTTCATGCTAGGGCTAAACTTCCATAGTGGGAGTTCTATTTATTTAGTCAGTGGTTTGCGTGTCTAGCATCCCATACCTCACCGAGTGACTCCCCTGTTGCTCACCCCTCTTTCTTTCCCCCCTTTCAGGTGAGACTAGCGAGCATAAGTGATTCTATTGAACTGGTGCTTTTGAGTTGTTTTCGTCGCTTTATTTTCAGACGTTTATTTTATTATATTATCGATATTTATTTGGTTTTATTTTATATTTCGAATTTATGGTGTTTCGAGATTATTTATGAAATTAGTAAGTGGAGATTTCAGACTATTTATTTAGTTTATTATTATTTTATTATTTCGAAAATACGGGTTTTACAAAATCATCCTTTGATTCAATTCGGATTAATAGAATTCTGGACTTAGTTTCTTAGCTAAGTTTCAGATTTGTATCTTTTTAGGTTTGATTCCAGTCCTAAATAGAAGCAGTTTATCATTCCTTTCCTCTATCTTCGATTGGGATTGAAGTTAGTAAAGTGAACTTCCGATCTTTGATCGGATTTATACGGTAGTACTCTGGTTTTCATCCCTGTTTACGCTTCTGTTCAATGGAATCTCCATCATTGGTGAAGGTAATATCGCTCTTACTTTTGCCGTCAGTTCTTAGTGGGGCGGTAGATCTTCGGTTAGATCATCACCGGGACGGGAGTGCGCTCTTCATAATAGGATGAAGAAGTTGATTTAGAAAACAAAGGCTACAATAAGTGACTACTAGGAATGAAGTCATGGAAACTCATCTTATGAGGAACTAAAGTAGTGACCAGACCGACCACAAAGGAGGCATATGACGGAGGATCTTTGAAGCGGAAGATAGATCACAATCTCTGCATGATAACCACATGTTATAACACGTCTCCTAAGATACAGCTAGGGATGTCGAAATGAGCTACCTCGCTCAGCTCAGCTTACGGTGAGCTCGAGTCTTTTATGAGCTAGCTCAGCTCGTTTATAATATGAGCTCTAATATGTAAACTCGAACTCAGATCATCTAGATCATGAGTTAAATGAGCTAACTCATGATCTAATATTAAAAAATATAAAAATATTTAAATAACTTATATAATATTATTCATAATTTAAATATTAAAAATCCAAACATTAATATTAAATAAAACCAACAGCGAAAAAAATGAATTAAGCTAAACAATGATCCAAAATTCATATTCCTCGTGAGAGTCTTGAGATAATTTATCTTCAAAGTTTTCATCTATCTAAATCATAAAAATAAAATAAAAACTTTATAAATTTAGGATCAACAAAGTTTATGAGAAATATGATAAGGTAACAAGAGTTTATATAGAAGAGTTAGATAATTTCTATTTTGTTTTTTAAAATAATTTCTATTTTCTTTCTTCTAAAAAGTTATAGATAATTAAAAAAAAAAATTCTATATTAGTTATGTATGTTTTTCATTTTAATTTAAAAAGATAAATATGATTAATATAGAAATTATCTTTTAATAATCTTTGGTTGTACATTTTAATTATAAAAGATAAATACGATTAATATATATAATCATTTTCACATAAGAAAATAGAAAGTTATCCAAAAAAATAATATATATATATATATATATATATAAATATATATAACTATAAGTATAAAAATGATTAAGCTCATGAGCTGGCTCGTGTTCATTAAAGCTCGTTCGTATAACTCGTGATCTAATTTTAGCTCGATCAATAAATTCATTTATTAAATGAGCCTAAAAAATAGAGATCGTACTCGTGAAAAATTGAGCTGAGCTGAGCCAGCTCATGAGTTCTAACTCATTTTGACACCCCTAGATACAACCCACTTCATATACGAAGAAAAAAGTCGGATTTTTATTGTAATTGGGCCTCTTATATTTTATAGTGAGCCTTGTATGTCTTCGTTGTATGTCCAATGGGCTTTTTCATTTCAATGAAATGAAATTTGTTGGCCAAAAAATAACTATTTATCCATCTAGATTTTTTCTTGTACAACTGTCTCAAACTTTGGTTGACACTTTCTCGTCGAGTTACCAAAAGTGTCTTCTGGGATGTTCGAAAGGTCAGACACATGGCAGAGTGTTTTAGGGGAAGAATAGAAGATAAGGATATGAATGGTTTGTAATTGTACGTCACTCGATTATTATTTAATTACCAAAATTGTAGTTCTCTATTAGAGTTAGGGTTATTCAATAGTAGTAGTGTATTGTTGATTTTATAGAAATTGTTTAGGGTAATCTTCTTGGTTCTTTGTTTAAGTTTCTCTTAATGTTATGTTGAATTTGATCACCTCAATCTTAGAAATTAGGGTTTTATAGCGCAAGCGAGAACATGGTTATAACCTGGAATCTATCTTAAACAATCGAAGTAACTAGTAACAGACGAGAGTTGAATTAGAAATTTAGAGAACTCATCAAACCACGAAACCAATACTGTTTAGAATGAGCATCGATCGATGCCATCTTATTTTCGTCGATCGACACTCAGTCGAGATGCGCAAGAGCGATCTCCTAACTTTAAGGTTTGAGTTCATAACGATTCTTCATAAAACCCTAACAATATATTAGTCTGCCTTATCTAAATCTACCCGAGAATTTCTCCTAAGTCTAATCTCTTAATTTAATCCTCACAAACCAAATAAATCTTAAAATCACTTTTATTGTTATTGTTATAATTCATCTAGCTTTAATTCGATGACATTAAGTCTATTGTGCAATCTTAGAGTCTCTGTGGATTTGATCCCTAAGTACTACACTGAACCTCTTAATTGAGAGAGTAAAGTGGGAATATATGGTTAATTTGAAAGTGAAATAAACCCCACATCAGTAAGAAAGATTGAATAGCTAAGAAAAGTACATGGAAATGCTCTAGATGTGGTTGCAATGGAAACTTAGGTGAGACAGTGTTCTAAGGAGCTGGTAAGTCTTTGTGTTTTCAAACCTTTCACTGATTCATTCTATGCTTTTTCTTGAGGGCAAACAAATGATAAGTCTAGGGGAGTTGATATGTCATAGTTTTTACCTGATATCACCCATGATGTATATATATATATATATGGGTTTAAAGTCTTTTATATGTAATTTGTATTGTTTTAGAGTCTTTACAGATTCATGTACTCATTGGAAGAAATTAGAGCTTTTAGATCATTCTGAAGCATTGAAGAATGCTCAGCCAAAAACTCGAAGTCACAACTAGTATACATAGTAACCATCGATCGACAACTCACCATGAGTGTCGACCGACGGTCATCACTTACAGCGAGTTAATAGAAGATCTGAAGAAATCACAATTTTACCCAGAAGTTCCATTATTTGCAAGACAAGTCTCAGGCCGCATTTTAGTCTATTTATTAGGTTTTTTAGCTGTTTTGCAAGACACACTTGTTTTTTACAACCCCTTTGATACTTGCAAATTTGACGGCTGCCTTTGAAGAGAGAGAGAGATCTATTATATTCACAGACTAAGATCTGAAATCCCTTGTTTAATATTGTTGTTTATATGCAATTTATTTAGCTATTCTTCATGTTTATCACAACCATGCTGAGTAGTCCATTGTTAGATTTAGGTTTCTTCTAGGGTAGTTCATGGGTTGCTGACGTTATGCAATTTTTAGGGTTATTCTGATTAGTTATTTGTTTAAGTAGATCTTATTACTAAGGTGAGTCTAATCACCTTAACCTTAGATTATAGAATGTTGTAGCGCAAACGAGAGGTTGGTTATACCCTGAACCATGTCTTAAACATTCTAAAACCCTAATAACAAACGATAGTTGAATTAAAAGCTTATAAAACATATCAAACATAAAATCGTATATGTTAGAAGTAGCGTTGATCGACACCACGTAGTGGCCATCGATCGGCACTCCATTAAGAATCACGAGAGTGACTTACCTAACATTAGAGTTTGAGTTCAGAACAACGCTTCACTAAAACTTTAACATACTGTTAGTCCGCATTACCTAGTCTACATGAGATTTCCCCTTAGTCTAATCCTTCCCAATAATCTTTACAAACTAAACCAATCCTTAAATCACTATTCATCAATTAATACTTTCACCTAGCTTTATTTCGAAACAATAAATATATTGAGTAATCTTAGAGTCTTTGTGGACTTGATCCCTAAGTACTACACTAAACCTCTTTTTGAGAAAGTAAAGTAGCATATAGGATTAATTTGAGAGTGCATAATAAAATCCACATATGAATACTTGACTTCTCAAGTCGCTTAACCAGATCGATCAGGTTCAGTTTGCGGATCTATATCAAACTGTCTTACCATTGAACCATCCAGATTGACAATAACCTGATCAAACCATTTGGCTTGATCCATGATATAATATATCCAACACTTAGGCATCAGATCACATGATCAGACCGGGTTACAGCCTTACTCCATTACTTAGTCCTAAGACCAATTCACCTCAGGAACGATCCACACCCACCATGCTGATTACGATTACAACCTACCCCACCTCGAATACGATGAACATTACAGAGAAGAAGAGATGATCGAGTACCGAGGGCTTTCGATGGAAGAGGCTGGAGTTTTTCATGTTTCCCATGAATCAGGGAAATCGACATCAATCGACGGCAACCATACACCATCGATCGATACTGAACACGAAGCAGAAACCAAACATGATTCAACAGAAGAACACAACAGAGAAGTTGGTTATCTACAACCAGATGAGTTGGTTATCTACAACCAGATGAGTTTGGTATTATGAGAGATCCAAATGGTCATGCCAGAGCTATGGATGTCATAATTCTAAACGTCACAAAGGAGGATGTAGAAGATATACTTGCAATGGCCAACGGAGCTGGAAACCTTTTTGGGAAACGGTCTGATTATCGAGCATCGATCGACAGTAACCATATACCATCTATCGACACTAATTGGGCATGCCAAGGATACAGTGAAGCCTACAAAGAGTATGACTCAGATTATGATGAGGATGAAGCTGGCTGGGTAATGAACGCAAGAGTAGGCAATCCAGCATCAATAACCGCCTATCTTGGCCATCAAACGACATCAAACGTAAACCAGACCCTTCACTTGAACCAGAAGAAATAGAAGCTGGTTACCTTAGACCCGATGAGTTTGGAATTTTCATAGATGTAGAAGGACGTGCACGAGGTCTTTATGGAAGAATTCTAACTCTACCTAAGAAAGATGTACAGACGCCCTTCTAATGGCTGAACGATCAGGAAATTTCTTCGGACAACAGCAACAACCATCGATCAACGCACATGTACCAGCATCGACCGACAACGAGGAACAGAAGCACGAAACATACAACAAAGCAGAGATTGATGATATTGTGCATGAGATCTACAAAGCTCAAGAGATGTCACTGGATGATTTCTACATGAGGCTTGATGATGTCTACTATCCTATTGATAGATGCCTTACCAATTTGACTACACGCATGTATGAGATGAAGCAAGACATGAATACTTTTCAGAGACTACATGCGAGTATACCGGATGGAGTGACATCGATCGACGGCAACCTTAAGCCATCGATCGATACTAAGTTCAACATATAGAATTTCGCAGCAGAACACTACTTATAAGAAAGGTTCTCTGATATTGCTTTTTCTCATTGCCTGATGAAGGAAGATATTTCTCAGCAACTAGAAGAAATGTCAGACACTACAGCTGCCAGACTTAAAATGCTCCAGCGCGGTATTGAAAATCTACAAAGAAGAATGCATTCACTGGAGGTTACTAAGGAGATCATAAAGAATGACAAAATCATAGGAGATAAGGCAATCAGAAACTTCATTGGTACATGGTTTCAGAGGAGCAACGAATAGCCACTTGTTTTCCAAGTGTTGATTAGCCTCCTTTCTAGTCAGAGCATTCACAACGTCGAGCTTAAGACTATAACCAAGCGCTGAGTGGGAGGCAACCCAATGATTAGTAAGTTTTAATTAATTTTTATTCTTCATTTAGTACTAATTTTCGTTTTATTCATTTCAGATTATATCTAAAAAAACTACGAGGAAGACAATCTGCATAGAGCATCGACCGACACTTGATCACTGCCGGTCGACGGAGTAACCATCACATCGATCGATAGGCACTTAAATGTGTCGATCGACGGTAACCATCAGCGAACAGGTGTATCAGTTTTTACTTGTTGAAATTGGTCTTTATGATTTATTTCTTCCCCAATCTCAGACTGTATAATACTGACGATAGTGTTGTTTAAGTCTGGGAAAGGTATTATTGATATTGTGTTTTATTTTGAGCTTTATAAGAAATAGGAACTTACAGGTCTAGCATCGACCGACACCCATATCAGACCATCGGTCGACGCTCTCTGACAGAGAGAGATATCAAGTTTTATACTTAAGCTAATTACTTATGATTTAATTTTTTAACCAATCCGGGGAGGATTACACTGGGGACAGTGTACTTTAAGTCTATGGGAGGTTTGTTAATGCTATTTGATTGTTTTTAGTGTTATTTATATATATTCAAGTTTTCCAATATTTTTTATTGAGTCAAGAAGAGGACTATGATTAAGATTTATTATTGACTAACCATGCTATAAGCACCATTTTTAGAAGGTTATTTGCAGAGATTACTAGAGATACCAAAGTGGATCATCCTGCCACTATATCACACTTGCTTATAACGTTTGGAGGACCGAAGCTGATTTCCAACACTAATCCTGACATTATTTGCTTGCTTTGGGATTTGGTATACATTAGATCGGATTCCTTCTGCAAGTCTGGAAGGTAAAAGTCTTTGTGCTTATGATTCCCCTCTCTTTCCCCTTCAGTTTAAAAAGGAGTCGAACAAGATTTGGTGGCTACAACCATTAAAGCTTGATTCATATGATCCTAGAAAGAGATAAATGTCAAAAAGAAGTGAACAGGATCTGGTGGCAAAAAACATTAGGGCTTGATTCATGGAAGCCTATCCAAATATCTCAGTTAATTAAAAGAATAAAATGATACCCTCAAAACAAGGGAAACATTGACTAAGAAGAAGTGAGAAGAGAGAGAGGAAAGGAATCAGAGAAGGATGCATGTGTGTTCAGATACTTTCAGAGGTAAGAGTCCATGTGTCCCTTGATCGATACTCCCAAGGTAAAGCCTGCACTTTTATTTTATGCAAAGAAATGAAATCAGTAGAGGGGCGAGCCACACTAGTATTTGCTAAGTTGTTGGTAGAATAAATTTGGTTGCTATATTAGGATAAGGTATATAAAGTTTCTCTGTGATTGGCTTAATAGGATGTGGTTGCAATAAAGCAAGGTGACAATTATATTTAGACAAAATGAGAGTCTTCGCTTTTCAAAACATCTTTCACATGCTTGTTTGCTTGAGGACAAGCAAAAGGTTAAGTATGGGGAGTTCATATTGCTTATTTATTACCAGTTTTAGACCATGTTATAGACTCTATTTAGGGTCTGTTATGTGTGTCTAGGCTATATTTTGAGGTCTTTACAGGTCCACGTACGTTTTGGAGCATTTGGAGAGGAATAATCCATAGATGATCATTGAAGAGAATTGAAGTACAAGATTACCATCGATCGACGATACAACGTAGGCGTCGACCGATGTTACATGACAAAAATCGACCGATGTTGCACATCTGCCATCGATCGATGTCCAGTTCGCATAGAGTTGACTTTCAAGCCCAAGTTAGAGACATGACACAAGATTAAAAGGTTACCCTTGGACGAGTTTTGACTTAGACTTTAGGGTTTTATATTTATAATTTATGTATTGCACCAGAAAGGGGGGCAAGAGTTTGTGTTTGTGCTAGTATTAGGGGTACTTAGTGTTCTAAGTTTGCTTTGAAACCCCAATATTCTATCTATGCATTTTATTCAGATTACTATTCTTACTTCAATTATGTCTGAGTAGTTATCAACTAGGTTTAGGGTTTATCAATGATACTGATGGATTAGCCAAACAATAGAATTGTTAACGTCATTATTAGATCTATTAATAGAATTGTGTTTATCAATGGCCACTCGGAACTAGGCCACTATCAACATCTTTTAGCCGTTGCACTTTGCCACTCGGAAGTAGGCCAGTATCAACGTCTTAGGGTGCTGCATTCTGCTTCCTGCAGGAAAGACAATGTTAGTTTTTTTATCTCGTTCTGATGTGACTTTGACCCTGAAAAGGGTTTGGAAATCGCCAGCCTTACCGACCATTGCTGGTGTGATATACAATGGGTGGTGATTCAAGCGCCAGTCTTACTGCTTTCCACGTATGGATAAGCATGAAATTTAGGGTGCTCCCGTAGTTCGGACTTTGCGCATTTTCCTCCCTATATAAACCCTAAGGTTTGTTTACAGTACTTTGCAATTGTACTTATGCATCATCCGTTCTCTCTAGCACTTAACGTTTTGACACAGGAATTTGCACATTTCGTATGAATTGTTCCTACATATGTTTTGGTGCGGGGGCCTTTATGCTTGGAACTAGGTACTTTTAACAGCATACTCAGGCTTTTGCGTGTCTATTCCTGCTAGTCATATACCTTTTGCATCATTTCCGAGGATGTTCGACTTACATGCAAGGGTGTAGGTTTTTCTCCCTGTACAAACTCTGCGTTTGTATACAATACTCTGCAATTGTATTTATGTTTCCTGCATTGTCACAGGTTTGGCATGTTTTTTATGATGCTCCGTGCGTAAGAGTAAGCGTATAAGATTCTTACACAATACCTTTCATGTTATATAATATGATCCCTGCCTAAGAGAAAACATTTTAGCTTCTTAGGCAGTACTTTGAATTTTATGTAATATGCTCTCTACCTGAGAATAAGCATGTAAGCTTCTCAGGCAGCACTTTGCATTATATGTAATATTCTCTCTGCCTAAGAGTAATCATTTAAGCTTCTCAGGCAGTAGTTTGCATTGTACAATGAGCATACATCATTTTCTAGCTGACGAAGATCATGTGTATCTGTTGGATTTTGCTGAAGGTGATCTGTTGCCTCGCCCGGAAGCATAAATTCATGATCTCGGATTCCCATTACAGTGATTAACAAGATCTTTCCTTTTAGTGCAGGACCTTGGTGGCATGTAACCACATGTTTGGCGGATCCAAATGGCACATGGCCGGATCAAGCAAGCGAATTTTCGATTTACTTGTTATGGGCTAAAGAATGATCTTCTGAACTGCTTCTTGATATACTATGGATTTTACCAGTTTTCACCCAAACTATATGTGCTTTTGAGATACTATTAGATGTGTTTGGAGTCTGTTTTAGAGTTTTTTCAGGTCTAGGTGTGCACTATGGAGATTAAGGAGCTTTCTGAAGCTTAATGATGACGAAACTCGTAGTTTTTGAAGAATCCTAAGTCAGAATAGAGATTCCGAAAGTGTGCCGATCGACAACACATTGTTGGTATTGATTGACAGTGAGGCGAGTGAATGGCCCGACTTGTTCGTGATCTACTTGAAGCCCAGATGATCCACATAATTACAAATACTACCTCTGCTCGACCTAATACCTTCTAGTTATGTGTTTTGCCGTCTCTTAGGTAAAACAAAATATTTTTTATTCTTTTTACCATAACAATTTATTTTTGGGTTATTAGTTGTCTTGGAGAGAAGATCAAGACACCTTTAGAGATTTGTATTCGAACTCCGTTGTTTCTTAACCTTTTTCTATTTATGATTTCTATTAAGATATTTATGATATTATTATACTTTGCTTGATCATGTCTGAGTTCTCCTTGTTAGATATAGGTTTCATTAGGTTTATATGTATTGCTAATCATATACCTGCTAGGGTGAATCCACAAGGATCCTTCAACATAATTGATCTCATTGCTTGTTTTCTAGTATAGCTAACTACAACCATGAACCTAGGATAAAGATAAATACGACAATATGATCTATGCCTGATAATAATTTGTTGAACTAGGTTGTTAGATGCATACAGGTTAAGATTAACTTAGTGAACATATCGGTTATGATGATAATACTTATCTAAGGTAGTATGGATCGACACTCTTACCATAGTATCGATCGACACTCGTTCATTGCTTGCAACGCGACAGGTGGTCCAAAGACTTAGTCATCTGATTAGACTTGCAAAGATAGCTGGATATCTTGTTTTAGTATTCGAGTTATTGGACTGTTTACCACACACCCTTAGCATCTATATCAGAATACTATTATCTGAAACCCTAAATCTGGCTATTTATTCTAATAAGCTTACAAACCAATTCTCAATTAATCTATATTGTTTATTGCTTTGTAATTACTTGCCTAACTTAATCTTAATATTTACAAGTCTATTATGTGCCCACGCTCCCTGTGGATTTGATCCCTAAGTACTATAAATATCCTCTTATTTGAGAGAGTAAAGTTGCTCATAAGGTAAATTGAGTAATATCAAATTTGGTGCCATTGTTGGGGATCACTGGATTCGCCATTAGATCTAATAGATAGATTTCGTCTAGGTTTTTCTTTTATTTTACTTAGTAAACAGAAAAAATATTCTTTGTCTTTCAGGTACAATCCCAACAGTACCAGAAGCAACAAGGAAAAGAGCTATTATTCTAAAACCTTGCTTTGTTAGAATGCACAATCCGCAAGAGAAGCGCACGACATCTATCACGAACAACATTCTTACGTCGATCGATAATACTTGTGAGCAAGCAACGATCTACAGCAGTATACCTTCGTCGATCGACACTAACCTACGAGAAAAAAACATGGTGGCAACACTTATACTAACGAGGGATGAGTATTGGGGTCAAAATCGGTTACGATGGAATCAATGGCTGAAAATTCCCAAACAAACATTTGAAAAGAAAAAGCACGGGAATCGACAACTAAAACTGTAACAACCCGATATGTACTCCTAATTGGTTTGTTTTTCTATTAATTAATTTAGAATAAACCCAATTCAATTTTCCTTTTCTTGGTTTAACTAAACCATGCATGCAATTATATAAATCGTATACATCTCCATCTCCATAAAACCTAGCCGCATACCTTCACGCCTCATGATCCATCATCTCCCTCCCATCTCTCTCTGGCTCATCTCATGTGTCACTTCTTCTCCATGTGTGCGTACGTCTATCAGAGAAGCCGAGAAAAGACGCAACTACCGCTCACCTCCAAAATCTGATCCACCGCTTGCACCGTGATGCCACCACCTCCTATGCCATTGTCTTGGAGCCATCACACCATGTCAGAGAGAGCGTCGCCGTCGGTGGTCAAACACCTTATCTGTTGTTGTCTCGCATCAAACTTGAGAGATGTATTATGACGTGAAGAGGAGATGCACAAAGACGGAGCCACCGTCTCACCACCGCGGCACCGATCGGATCCACACCGTTGTAAGCATTGATCCATTAGAGAAGCATGTTATGTCATCGGAGAACCATGCGTGATCACCCGTACCTTCTACCTTAATCATCACGTGTTATTTAAGTCTCCACACCCTCATCATCACATATTAAACAAATGATATTATTTGTTACTGTGGTGTAAGCGACCTAAATATCTAAAATCCTTATTGGTAAATGCGTAGGATCAATGGTGACCTTTAGCTTTTTGAATTTACTCTTTTGGAAGGGTAGACCCATTTTTGTTAGAAGAGGCATATTGGTTTTGACATTTTTTTTTTATCTATCTCCCATATTGGCTAAGGTGAGGGCTATTCCAAACTTCTTGTACACGGCTTAGAATTTTATGTTCAGTCTTCGTGAAATTGAGTCTATTAGAGTCTGCTTGTTTAGTTATTAGGTTCTCTGTTAAACCGAATATAGGGTGTTAGAGGGTTCAACATTGCTTTTCTTTGATAATTGTTATAATATATATATATATATATATATATATATATATATATATATATATATATATAATTATAAATATCTGTGGAGAATTGAGGTGAAAGGTTGTGGTCGACTACGGAGACGTACTTCTGTAGGGAGGTTTGTGACCAGTATGTTTTGTGAGATGTTGTGGCACAACATAGTCGACCTGTTTTTGCCACGGCTAGGAGGTCGATATTCGGCGTTGTTTTTGGCCTGTTAGTGGGCAGCGGGTGTACCTCGCTATGACCATTGTTTGTTCTTTGGGTAATTTAGGTATTTTGTTTGTTATGTGTTAGAATTAGATTATATTTATTCAGAATGTTATGACCGGGTCCATGGACTTCGGGTTTAGCTCCCCATACCTCACTGAGTGACTCCCCTGTTGCTCACCCCTCTTTCTTCCCCTTTTAGGTGAGCATGACGAGTAGTCAGATATTTGAACGGTTTGGTGTCTTGGGGATCGTCGTATTTATATTGGTTTTCATTCGGTTTTATACGAATTTTTGATATGAATTATTCTTGTTGTAAAAAAATTATTTATCCACTTTTATTTTATTAAATATTTTAATATATATATTTTTATATAAATCGGTTTAATTAAATATTTTACCGGTAATAGCACACCGTTCTCAATAGAGGAGGAGACGAGTGTTACAATTTGGTAGCAGAGCAGGTCCCGTCCCGGCCCCGACCCGGGATGGTGATTTATGGGACTTGATTCTAATCGGTTTTACATGATTTCTGAAATACATATGGAAATTTGGGATTTAAAAAAAAAAATAATAGCACATTCTGTTCGGTAGAATTCCTTTAAATTTCTTAATATCCGGTTTTGCAAAATTCATACCGTTTAGCGCCATCAGAAATGAGAGAGTTGAAAAAGTAGTTGAAGGAGCTATGAGATAAATGTTTTATCAAACCGAGTACTTTGCCCGTGGGGAACACAAATATTGTTTGTAAAGAAGAAAGATGGGAATGTCAGTTATTATATCGACTACAGAGGCTTGAACAAGGTGACTATCAAGAATAAGTACCCGCTTCTGCGTATCGACGAGTTGTTGGATCAGTTGCAGAGAGCTTCATGGTTCTCCAAGATCGTTTTGGCATTAGGGTATCGCCAGATTGCTATAATTGAAGAGGATATGCGGAAGACAGCTTTCCGTACACGTTATGGTCATGTCATTGCGTATGCATCACGCCAGTTGAGACCTCACGAGGCTAATTACCCTACTTACGACTTGGAGTTAGCAGCAATTGTATTTGTGTTAAAAATTTGGAGGTCGTATTTGTATGGAGGAAATGTATAGATTTTCACAGACCACTAGAGCTTGAAGTATATTTTTACTCAGGCAGACCTGAATTTGAGAAAGCGAAGGTGGATGGAGTTGTTAGCAGACTACGACTTGGATATAACATATCATCCGGGGTAAGGCTAATCAGGTGGCAGATGTCTTAAGCAGGCGGAGGAGCGATGTTTCAGGAACCAAGGAAGTCCAAGAGCTTAGTGGGATACTTGCTAGTCTCAGACTGTGTGCAGTTACTGTTGAGGGAGAGACAACTGGTCTTGAGGCTTTAGAGCAGGCAGATTTATTGTGGAGGATACGCAAAGATCATGATTGTGATGCGGCCTTGGGGTAAGCAGATAGAGAGTGAGAGTGTTGGATATCATACAACTTTGAGCGGGATGTACATGTACCAGAATCGAGTT
>CAJHQP010004153.1:0-58573 GCA_905132765.1 Moricandia arvensis
TTGTGTTGTTCGGTACGAGACCCGGAGGCGTCTTCTTGCGCTGGGATGCTCATACTGCTTAAACAGCTACAACTGGATCTCTAACATCCTTGAAAGAATCAAAAACACCTCATGCGTAACTTCTTGAATGATGCCAAAATCTGAGCCTTCTAGGAGAAGAATTGCTACATTCACAACAGGAGCCTGCATTGTCTTTCAAAAACTCTTGGATCGATTCAAATCCTACCAAAAAATTGCACACACCATGGATTCAATGAAAGTGCAACTTCTCACATCCTTTCTTCAAAGGTATTAAGCCTTCATACCAGATGTCTTTAGAAACAACCAATGAGGGAAATTTCTGCACTAGGAATAAGAGGCACTATTGTAGAGAATTTGGCAGCTAGCACAAACCAAGAACAATAATCATGAGAGGTTCCCCTCACTGACAAGGATCAGATGAACAAAAAAGCCAAGTTGATAGTGTTCAGAGGTTTCTCAATAAGAAAAAATAGCTTCGCGAGGTGTAGAGCTTTAGATATGAAATGAGAAAGGTGAGAAGAATATTGAAATCTGTTGGTATAATGGATTCTAGAGATATGGAACTACCAAAACTCTTATGGCAATGTCAGAGAGTAATTACAACCAAAGGATTAACAACAACAAAGACCCACACATACAGACCTATGGAGCCTCTTACTACCAGAAAACCCGATCAGAATACCAAGAGAAAAGATTGAAGCCATGATTGACATGATTCTGGAAGGACAATAGAAGATGACATTGGATTAATAATGGAAAGATTGATGTAGTCTATGCCATCTCACACTAAACTGAAAGCTCTCACACCACATGTAAGAATCTAGAGAACAAGTGGTTAAACCAATGAATCTGTGAGGAAGACAAAAGCTTTTATCAAGGAAAAATTGAGGCTGGAGGCCACGTCAGTGCACATTGATGATGATTTTGGCGTGTGGAAGAATTTACGCACCGGAGGGTCTGTAGAATCCCGCCCGTTTTGTCATCGATCGCAGCGCAGCATATCGATAATACCTGAAGATAGTGTCAGAGGGTCGATCAACATCAGGACCCTACATCATCGACACGCCGATACGAAACAGTAGTATGTAGGTTGCCAGCATAAAAACTTAGCCTTATAATACTTAAGCACTTCGAATCCGACTTACCCAAACCCAGACAGACAAATATTAACCAGTCCCAACGGTAACTGAAAGCTATATATAGCTATTCTAGAAGAAGAAGAAGATGCCGTATGCATCTTAGAAGAAGCTAGTGAGAAATAGATGGAACATCTTTAGCTAGGAGAGTCCTTAGAATCCCATTTAGAAAATCCATTGCAGAAGATTATTACACTCACAAGTGTGTGAATGTTCTTCAAAGAAACCAAGGAAACTGCGCTGAGGATAATGCAAAGAACATTCAATCATCGAGGGAGAAAAACAAACGCAGATGTTAAGGTTGAAGAAGAGAAGCGACCCTGGGAAGTTTGTCGATTCCTCAACATCAAGGGACGATAACTACAGTGAGCATTATGCCAAGAGAGCGCGATGAGCGAGAGGTGTTAACGCTTAAGGTGGAGCCTTGCTAGTGATTCATCACTTTTGTGGATTGCTCTAAGGTAAATTCAGGAGGCATAGTCAAAGACCTCAAATGCAAATCGGTGATACCCTATTCTTGTATACTTTCATGTTTTTGAATCCAAGTGGAGCAGCATTCATCCAGGCTACTTGGGAGAGCTTTCAGTGTAGGAGTAGTATACGACATGATGACAAACGAGTTGTAGCTATCTCTTATTATCAAAATCATTATGAACTTGTTCAAACTAGAACTAGGACTGCTGTCATTTATTTGGTTCATGAACCAGGACTTGTGGCACGGGTTTTTGCTATTCGAGCAAGAGAATGCATAAGAATTTGGAGCATGGGAATTTGAGCATCGATTGACACCATCCCAACACATCAATCGACGTTTCTCCACAAAAATCGATGACACCCTCACCCATGACATCGATCAACGAAAACCTTGATGATACAATAACGCCAGATTCCGACGAGTCTTATCTAGAAGAAGAAGCCATCGAGTACCATGCTCTTACACTAGAGGAATCTGAAATTTAGAGGATCCTATGAACTGGATCACACATCGGTCGACGGTGCCAATACCATCGATAGACGCTAATCTGGCAGAATACAATGAATATTATGGCTACTTCATACAAGATGAGTATGAGGGATCTAGAAGGATATGCACGAGCAATGATGGACGAGTTTTCAATGTATCAAAGGAAGATGTAGCAGATATACTAGCAATGGTCAATGGATCAGGAAACCTCTTTAGACAACAACAACTTGAGAACCGTGGTGCTAACAACAGAGCATCGATCAACGCACCACTGGTGCGTCGATTGACACTCACCTCCAGAGGATTCACTGGTTACAGATTATAACCTGAAGTGTTTGATCCAAAGAATTTTTGTTATGGAGAAGAAAGAGATGGGAATGGCAACGCACGAGCTATACAAGAAAAAATCAGTAATGTGTCAAAGGAAAGATATCATGGAAATTCTCAGAGAGCAGCCATCGTTGGGAACTCTCGTCTTTGTTTGCCAGATTATGCAGATAACTTTGATAGGACCATGCCAGAAACATAAGCATTCACCAGATCAGAAGTAGATGATGGGTTTGGTATACATTGGATCGGATTCCTCTTGTAAGTCTGGAAGGTAAAATCTGTGCTGCTCCTGATTCCCTTCTCTCTCTCTCTCTCTTCAACATCTATAAAATAAAAAAATTGAGATGATTTCTTGGATGATGCAGAGGTATGTAAATTAATAGTGACCCCACTGTTTCTAATTTGGAAAGGAATGATCACACACTGTGGAAGCGAGGGATAGGTAAATTACCTGTGACCCCATTATTTGCCTACACTTTGTCAAAAAGAAAAAGTAAGATGAACAAGATGGATTGTATCAGCATCATTGATTCATTGGACTTATAAAAAAAAGAGATTTAGAGAAGAGAGTAAGAGGGAAGAAAGGGATCAGAGAATACTTCATGTGCGTTCATATACTTGCAAGGGTAAGATTCCATGTGTCCTTTGATTGATACTCCCGAGTAAAACATGTGTTTTTTTATGCAAGAAATGATATTAGTAGAGGGTGAGTCAGACTAGTATTCGCTAAGTTGTTGCTAGAATGGATTTGGTTGCTATACTAGGATAAAGTATATAAAGTTTCTCTAAGATTGAAACTTGTTTGATGTGGCTACAACATTGTAATGGTGATAATGATAAGCTAGAGATTCAATGAGTCCTTGTGTTTTCAAACCTCTTCATAGATTTGCCCTTGTTTTGTTTGATGACAAGCAAAATGTTAAGTATAGGGGAGTTGATAGGTACTAATAATTACATGTTTTAAACATATTATAGGCATATTAAGAGTCTGTTATGTGTGTCTAGAATATATTTTAGAGTATTTTCATGTCAGGTGTATTTTGAGTATTTAGAGATTATGAGGCTTCTTGACCTTAGAGAGAGAGGAACCCCGTAGCTGGTCAAAATTAGCAAAGTACGAGTCGAGACGGAGCAGAGCGTCGATCAACGATGCACCATTGTCGTCGATCGACAATCAAAAAGCAAAAGCCCAATTCACAGAGTACGCGACTTGAAGCGTAAGTCATGGAAATTACAAGAATGCCCCTGAACGAGTGTTACCTAGTTTATAATATATTTGCTAGTGTTTTATACAAAGATAGATTTTGGAGACGTTTCTACAAACATAGTTAGCTTGGGGGGGGGGGGGGGAGAGATCAAGAGTTCTTTCAAGTTTTGTATTGGAACCTCGGTTTTCTATCCCTATTATTATATGCATTATTTTATGTTTATGATTATGTTCTGCTTAGTTATGTGTGAGTAGATCTCTTGTTATATTTAGGTTTATTATTGGTTTTGACGGATTATCTAAAAAATAGAAATTCTAGGGTGATCATTAGATCTATCATCAGGATTGTACTTATTTCTTGTGTTCTTTATTAGCTACCTATAACCCTGATATTAGGACAATTGATACTGCAAGAGTAGGATTGTTACCTGAATTAATCCTGTTGAGCTAAGTTGCTAGGGACAATCGAGAGATTAGTCTAATAAATTTAAGTGAACTTATCGAATCTGATCGTTTAATGCTTGACTAAGAAAGCCATTGATTGATTCTGTTTGTATACCATCGATCGACGGTCATTCTGAATTTTCACACGAAAGTTTGTAAACTCTGAGCTTAGCCATAGATAGATATAAATTATATCTTTATTCATTAAATTAATGTTCTATGATTGAAAACCCCTTGGCTTCTATCCATAATAATTAACTACATAAAACCCTAGATTTAGCTACTTTCCTTAATTGTTTACAAACTAACTCATTCCTGATTTAGTGATTCTTAAAGTCATATTAATTGCTAGCATAACTAAGTTGATTATCAAATCTATTGTGCTCGCTCTCTGTGGATTTGATCCCTAAGTACTACAGCCGAACATCTTATTTGAGAGAGTAACAAGTAGCTCTAGGGTAATTTCAGCGCATATCAATAATCATGAAAGATCGAGAGGATAAGGAAGATTTTCGCAAAGATATAGATTCAAATCGGGGGCAGAAAAGTAATGACGACCGACCTTGGAGGCTTATATGAGAGAAGCCAAGGCAAGGAGCACAAGGACGACTTTTGACTCTTAGAACTTTTTTCACTTAGAAACCTTAGGCATTATTCTCAATATGCTTAGTTTTCTATGTCTTGCACTTTAATACTAGATGAACTCGCAAAGGCAGTTTGTTCTCTTTTTTAACTTCTATAACTTAACTACATTCATCTTGATCCTTGAAAGGGGTACGTAGGCAGCGTTTCATGAGGTCCAGTCCGAAATCAGTCAAAACAAAATTCATGCCTTTCATCTTTTGTTATCGATCCACGACTAAACTAGGTTTAAGGTTTTAGGTGGCTGGAACTAGGGAATTCACTGACAGCTCTTGCCGCCAAAGCTTTTAGAATCTTTTATAATGATCGCAACGCTCTTACGCGGATTCAAAATAAAGATATATTTTTTTTCTATAAATTTGTTTGTTGTCTTTTAATATTTTCTGCATTTTATTTGGTCACTTGTCATTGGCTCTCACAGAGAATCCGGACATAAGGAAGTAAGGTATTCTTTGCTTTCATGCGATTATGAAAATAGAAAGTGCAAATTTTGGTTCCCACAGTTTGGTGCTAAAAGGAAGGGGTGGACTACTTTAACCCATGGCCGCAAAATGCCTTGATCAAATGATGTCTGGAAATACAAAAGGCAAAATCGCAGCTCGCAATAAAGATGAAAAAACAACTCCAGAAGTGACTGATCTATGGTCAATGCTTTCGCAAACGCCCAATACTCTACAAAATCGAAAACTGTGGGGTCAAAATTGTTCATGGTAATATTTCTTAGATAAATACGATCCGGAAATGTCGATGAAAACTAAACCGCATAAGCCGAGCCTATTTAAATATGGACATCAGAACAAAACTCCTTGTATGTCATCCTAGACAAGAAATAAAAGAGATTTTATCCAAACATGACAAGTTCTACGAAACAATCTTCTGTGGGGAAATACCTCGTAGAATAATCTTTGAGGCAATCTTCCAGAAAACAACTTTCGCAAAATGTTTACGAAAAGAATTTCGTAAAACAAAGAAATAGTTCCGAAGGTCTACAAAGCAGTCAACAGAGAGAATGAGACGGAAAAAGGCATCAGCACAAGAAACCGCACTCTCCTACTCGCCCTCTGCAACTCGCCCTCTACAACTCGCCCTCTCCTACACGCCCTCGTCCAACTCACCATGAGGCGGGTAGGATCAGTCTTGTCCAACTTGGCATTATGCGAGTAGGACCGACCACGTCCAACTCGCCATCAGGCGAGTTGGATAAGGCTCGTCCAACTCGACATGAGACGAGTAGGACCGACCACATACAACTGGCTATCAGGCGAGTAAATTCATACACGTCAACTCGCCATAAGGTGAGTAAGATCAACTTTTCCAAATCACCATAAGGCTAGTAGGATCATCTTTTTCAACTCGCCACTAGGCGAGTAGGACCGGCCACGTCCAACTCGACATGAGGCGAGTAGGATCAGGCTCTTCCAACTCGCCATCAGGCAAGTAGGATCAGGCTCTTCCAACTCGCCATCAGGCAAGTAGGATTAGGCTCTTCCAACTCGCCATCAGGCGAGTAAGACCAACCACATCCAACTCGCCATCAGGCGAGTAGGATCAAACTCGTCCAACTCAGAATGAGGCGAGTAGAATCAGTCTTGCCCAACTCGCCATCAGGCGAGTAGGACCGACCACGTCCAACTCGCCATGAGGCTAGTAGGATCAGTCTCGTCCAACTCGCCATCAAGCGAGTATGACCGACCACATCCAACTCGCCATCAGGCGACCAGCTTTCCCTCTTTGGGCCTCGACTAAATTGTCTCTTGTTTCGTCTCAATTGGAATTACCATTGAAACTTTACGGTAAAAACCGCAAAGACTTGTTTTCTCGTATAAGTTCAAATTGATCGTATGAAACGGCAACAATTGACTAAACACCAAATTGCCTTGACTATACGAGTAATTTGAATTATTTTATAAAACCGGACTTCATACCAAACGTGCTCATTCAAAGAAATCGTAAAAACGCTTAAGTAGACAAATGGTCCAAAAAGGTCTAAAATGCGGCTAAAGCCCACTTACAATTTTAGACAAAATCGAGCCCAAGGATATTATGGCGGTCTATCTATTATTCGCGGAATAAGTTAATTGTCAAGTTCGAAGATAAATGTGAAGTTTTAAGGGATAAACTCAACCCACGGGCAGAAAAGGGAAGGGGAAACCGTCCTAGGAGAAGTATATAAGGGATGCTAAGGAGAGAGGTGCTAAGCACGATTTTGTAGACTCTATAACTCTCTGCACTTAGAAGCCTTAGGCTTTTTTCCGGACAAGTTTGGTTTCGATGACTGGCACTCGATTACTAGACTAACTCGCTTAGGTAGTTCGATCTATTGTTCCAATCTTTTTAGCTGAACTACGTTCGGCTTGATCCTCGAAAAGGGTACGTAGCCAGCCTTTCATATGGTCCAGTCCAAAATCTTTAAAACCATTGTTGACTTTCTCTTCTTGGGCAAAGCGAGTTGCGGCCACATAGGTTTTTCTCGAGATAGGTGGTAATTCTAGCAAACTTAGTCTCGTTTTACTGCTTGCTTCAGACGATTTTTTCTTTGGAACACTCATACACTTTTGTCTTTGGAATACTTATACACAAATTCAAAATGATGGTCTATTGTTTTCTAAATTCGTTTTGTTATCTTTCCATACTTTCCGCATTTATTTGGTCACTTATCATTGTCTCTCGCAGAGAATCTGGACCTCAAGGAAAGTTAGGGTTTCCTTCTTTCCTCCAATCACGGAAATCGACGGTGTGAATTTTGGTTCCCATAGTTTGGAGCTAGAGGAGGGGGGGGGCGGGGGGGGGGGGGGGGGTACGGATTACCCTAACTCGCGGCCGCAAATTTCTTGATCAAAACCATGTCTGTAAATATGAAAGAAAAAATCGCAGCACTGACTACTCCTATGGCCAACGCTTACACAAATGCTGTAGTGCTTGACAAATCGAATACATAGTCACCACTTTTCGCCACAGGAAGAGCACCAAAACGAGATTGTGATTTCTCTGTCTAAACAAAAAGGGAAACGATAAAATCTATCAAACCCCGTAGAATTGGAGTTGGAGAAATCTCAGTGCGTAAGGGTTCGACCAAATTCCGAAAACTTTTCAGAAAGTAAAACTTGATCTCCTCAAAGTCGCGCAGAAAATGTAGATTACTCTCGGAAATAGAAGATCGGCAAATCGAGTTGCCAATTCCCCATTGTTTCATTTCTTTCAAATAGTTTTCGAAGAAAAAAAGTTGATCTCTAATTAATTACATAAAACTCAAAATGGCTGACGAAGACTAAAATGGAAGATCATATCCCTCACTGCTAAAACGTTTTATAAAACGTAAGATTTTGTAAAATTCAAGCTTCGATTCTATGGTAACATATTCAGTGAATTCTCGATGATTGTCACCTAAGCTTACTTCAGAAAACTACTCAAAACTCCTTTGGATCAATCTAATGGAAACGAGAAACTTTCTGATCAAGATTAGTCACGACAGTTAAGCCCTTCACAGCCAGAGTTTCTGATACTAAACCCAGAAATTAAATTGCGGAACAGCCGCAAAAAGTGAATTTTCTGAAAACTCGAAAACATGTTTACGAAGCTGCTTTCCAAAAATTAAACTCAAAATATATTATGGTATAACTTTCATAAAATTAACTCGACAACATTTTATGAGATAGCTTTCATAAAATTAAACTTGACAGTATTTTACGGAACATCGTTCGTAAAATTAAATGAGTTAATGTTTTACGATACAACTTCCATATAATAATTTTGACAACATTTACGAAACAACTCTCGTAAAAAAAACCTCCAAGCGATTCGGAAACCTTCGCAAAATCAAACAAAGATCATACGAAAAGAATCTCAGAAAAGAAAGAGATGGACCGAGATCTGAGAAGTGAACTTCGCCCATCAGCCTTTGTCCATGGTTTCACTGTCCTCTCTCTCCGACCTCATCGCCTATGAGCTCTTACCAAATATTCATCATCATACAAGTCTACCTGATCACCCTTGGCATCTCCTGGTCGCCCTTGGCTATTCGTAAACGCCAAAAGACTTTCGACAAAGTGTGGACAGAAATGAAAAGAGAAAGGGGAAATGAGCAAGCAAAACAAAAAGAGACAAAACTGCACCTTCGAGAAAGCTTTAGGGAACTTAGAATCTATGTGGATAGTCTAGCAAGCTGAGTCTTAGGCTATTTTTCCAGTCTTGTTCTATTGTTCCTTATCTCTCCAGGCAGAACTTGCAAACAGGTGTAATCTCTCGTAAAACCAAAAAATGATCGTCATGCATTCAAGCATATTCATCTCGCTTCCTAAAGAAGGAAATAACTAGAGACACAAACGTCGTCGTAAAACCGACTCAAAAACGCTTAGGCAATGGAATGCCTCATCGAAATCGTCCCAAAAGTAATTGACAATCTAAGATTCGCCTAAATGCTAGCAACGCATCCAAACCGTCACGAACATAATTTTGAGTACTATACAGCATCTCTTGTCGCAATCATGCGTTTAGAAACCATGTACAAATATCAAATTGAAACTCGACGATTAGCCAAAGTCTTGGAAATCTCTTGTGTAAATGCTAGCAACATATCGCAAACATCACGAGTAATCTGTGAGAAACACTCTCCATTTACTTTTATGAGAAACCCTTCTTGTAAAACTTAAATAAAAGATCCTTCTTATAGACAGGTCAAGTCATCTAAAACAACTTTTGAAATAAACATAATAGGTTTTACGAAGAAGTTTTGCATAGAAAAAAAAGCAAAGATGTATGATCTGACTGTGGACAACCAAACTTTATCTCTTCGAACTACAATCTAACAGGTCTCTTCCCTTAGCCTTGCGGCTTGCTGGCTTCTGCCTTTCACTTCAATCGGTTACATCTAAGCAAGCAATCACCCTAACAGCCTTTACGCCACACCGAAACATTTGAGTGACCACCGCTCAATCCAATCACTTAACGGAAAATGACAATTCGCGATTTATCTAAAATGCCAAGTGACAGTTATGTAAATAACTATCGTATAACCCAGAAGCAGAAATCATACGATAAATTATTTATAACAAGACTCAGTCCTAGCAACCAAACGGTTAACGGAAAATTGTAGCTTGTCAACAATCGACCAAGTTCTATATGTTTCATAATTCACCTTAAGCGCGCACCATTTTACCCGTAAAACGTGACATATAAGGAAACACTCGTAACAAAGCTCCTTGAACTATACGAAACATCCTCAAAAATACATGAAGTAAATCTCTGAAGGCTAAACCTTCACAATTCACAGTGAAGCAAGACACTTCTTCCCAAGGACAAATAACGTGACCCTTTGTCCTAATTACTCGATCACAAATCAAACAATTTAACGTCCAAACAGGAACGACAGTTTTGGCTGCGAAACATCCGCAAAAAACAATAACGTTTCTCTGCCGTAAGGTCAATACGAATCCCTTGCGACACCAAAAAACATCTCAAAGCCCAGACATAAGAAATGTGTCATATGAAAGAAAATTTTATATGAAAACGCTTTCGGTTATTTCCCCAAAAAAACAACCTTCGCTTTGAAACCTCCGCAAACAAACCGAAGTATGCATTGGCCACAAGGTCAAACGAGACCTTCATGTCAAGCAAGAAAAACTTCTTTAACACGTTCTCATAACGTAAAATTTTACTTGAAAAAAGATGTCGTAAACATTCAAAAAACCAGATTTCGACGTGAAATATCTTCCTAGATAAAAGTTCTATCTCGGAAACTCAAACAATCATACGCACAAACATCTTCTCAAACACACATCCTTCGCGAAGGTTCAAACTCAAACGGTAACACTTCCCACTTCCCACTTCCCATTCTGTTTGTTTCTGATCACAAAAAACAAAATCCAACGTCCTAAACAGACTTAGCCATCCTCCCCCCCCCCCCCCCCCAAATAGAGATAGGGACTCAGACATCCGACCTAAGGATAATAGAGCGCTATAAAAAAATTCCGAAATGTTGGTCAGCACTTCCATATGATTTAAAATTGTCTTTGAGAAATACTCGTTTCCTGATTGATGCAAGTCACATAAGCCAAGAACTTTTTGCACACTTTAATATTGAGACAAAATCAGGTCGAAACCGCAAAGGGTGATTTAAGCCAAAACAGTCATCGCAAACCCTAAACCTCGTAAGCCTAGGTCTTTCCCTAAACCCGTCACACTTGTCTTACACATCTCAAGGCATAATAACAACAGACAGATATGAGATTCCAAAATATGTCCTTTCGCTTATATTTGTACGTTTATGAGACTCTGCGAACTAAAATCCTTCGGTATTCTCATCTTATGCAACGAAAAGTATAACGATCCGCGGAGCGATATAAATGAGATGAAAACTCACACTCTTTCTCTCTTCTCCACGTATGGCTAATATGTACGTTTTTAAAAGGAGATAAACCCATGACTTCGTAATTCCAAAACAAACAGCCTACAAGGCTAGTCTCGAGGCCGACAAAGGTCCAATACAAAATGCCATCGGCAGAAACATGCTCGAAAATCTCAACAACACATAAATTACTGTAAAGGTCTCACTGGAAAACAAAGTCGTAAGAACTTTAACTCCAAGATGAACTACGAAAGGCTTGATTCTTTCAACAAGGGTACGTAGGCAGCCTACATAATGCGTAGCCACAATCTTATCACATTCCATCATTATGAGGAATGTTTCTTGTGGAAGTGAGCTAGTAAATAATTTGAAAACTCAGTCAACATACTTATAGAGAAATAAATCTACTGTTCACCCTTGGACTTTTAGCCATTAATTTCGCCTACCTTACCTAACATGCGTAACACCGCGCAAGAACATCACAACGATTCTCACAAGCTGGGGGGGGGGGGGGGGCAACTGTTGGGGTCAAAATTGGCTACGACGGAATCAATGTCTAGTAAACACCATGGATACGTTTCCTCTCTTCGAAGTAAAGAAGAAAAAGAGAATTAAAAAACTCGTAAGATTAAAAGAATCGTTGTACTGAACTCTAGCTCGATGTCTTGTAAAACAACCTCCAGAGAAAAGATGATGAGATGAGATGAGAAACCGGCGTGTCCTGTCATCTCATAAGGCAACCAAATCGCCTCCAAGTCTCGTCGCTCGTGGGTGACTAGACACGCACCACGTCTCATCGCCCACGGGCAACAACACGTACCATGGGCGACGAGACTGTCACCAAGTCTCTTTCCCATAGGCGATGATACATGTACCAAGTCTCGTCCCCCACGAGCGACAAGACCGTCATCAATTCTTGTTGCCCATAGGAAACAAGAACATTATCAAACCTCCTCGCCCACGGGTGAAGAGACACATACCAAGTCTTGTCGCCCACTGGCGATGAGACCGTCATCAAGTCTCATCGCCAACGGGCGACGAGAGTGTCATAAATTTTCGTCGCCCATGGGCAATGAGACACGTACAAAGTCTTGTCGCCCATGGGAAACAAGACTGTCATCAAGTCTTGATCTGGCCATCAAACCAACAGTTGAACCGGAGGTCGACCTAACTCTCAACTCAACCAACCAATGCACCAACCAGGATACATGTGCACTCAAAATACCATATCTTAAACCAGGAGCGTTTTCACCATGAAACCAATTTTCTGGATTATACATTCAACAAGATTTCAAGTCCAGTGGCATCAGCCATAAATAAATCTAGACCAGAAAGTTAGGATTTTACAAAATGGAGGTTTCCTAGCCCATCCATTTGCGAGTATCAGCCATCTAAAGTGGATTCAGGTCTAACCAAGGATCGGCCTTCACCAAAGGAACTTATTGCGTTCAAGAGGGATATTATATGGATCCATGAGGCCTAGAATCATGAGAAAAGACCAAGTGAAATTGAAGTTACAATCAATTTCCCTAAACCGGCCAAACCAAAATCATTTGTGGAAAGTCTTCAAGTTCTTGAATTTGGCTTGAACCAAACATTTCTTCGGAATCCATGAGACATTCTAATCCATCCAGAAGGTATTCAAGACGTCCTAAGCTGAACCAGCACCCAGAGGATTAGGAAGAGTCCTCATTAACTTCAACTTCCCTATTTTGGAGCCTTGCCAATTCAAACTCCAACAGCTCTTTTCCCTAGAGCTTATGCACGAGACCACCACCTTCAAGGCCATAAGGAAGATTCCTAGGAAGTTCACATACCCCTTAAAACCGTCCAGGTTCAAGAAGACTCATCATCTTTACTTGGAACCAAAATCCCACAAAAGGTTCAAATGACTAGTTTCTAAATGCTTGATTTTCTTTCCTTTGTTTTTGTAATTCCTTAGATTTGAGCACGACCTATGTAAGCTTCTAGATAGTCCATTGTAATACTCACCTTTCAATCTTCAAGAAATAAAATCAGTTTTTTTTTATTAAAGAGAGTCTTTGAATAGAAATTTGTCTTTAGGATACATTAAGTGATTCTTGTGCTCTATTGATTCGTTTAGAATAGGTTGTTTGTGAGATTCAGCAGCCAGTGTTATCCCAGATGAGAGAGTCAATCAACCCACCAGAATGAGAGAGTCAATCTTTATCCAGCGATCATCATCTTCCATCAACCATCATCAATCATCAATCCATCAAACCATTCCATCCTTTATCTCTTTTAGTTTCTGTTCTTATTTTGATCATTTATAAACTCAATGTTCTTCCTTTGTTTCAGGTTACCTTGGACATGAAGGGACAGTAGTTCATCCATCAACCATCTCCATCTCTACCGGTTTCTCGACCATCACAACTTCATCAACCATTTCACTATTTTAGCTTCCGGGGCTGAATCAAGTCTCGCGCACGGGCACCGAGACTCGTACCAAGTCTCGTCTCCCACGGGAGACAAGATACGTACCAAGTCTTTTCGCCCACGGGCGATGATACCTTCATCAAGTCTCTTCACCCATAGGCGACAAGAAACGTACCACGTCTCGTCGCACACGGGTGATGAGACCGTCACCATGTCTCGTCGCCCGTGATACACACACCGCATCTCGTCAACCATGGGCGACAAGACCGTCTCCTCCTTGTCGTCCTCTCCTATGAGTCTTGATCGAACTAATCCTTATTTCATCTCGTACGGAGTTTCCTTTGAAGTTTTGCAATAAGAACGGCCAAGACTTGTTATCTCGTAAAACTTCAATTCAATCGTATAAAAAAGTAAAGACTAACTCAATGCCATTGTTATCTTAACTATACAATCAATTTTACCTTTTTAACGGAACCAACGGTATAGAAACCAACATCGTATGGATGGCAATTTCCCTGGAATAAATTGTAAAAATCATAAATAGAAAGACGGCTGGAAAGAGTCTAAAACGCGATAAAATCTCACTTACGATTTTCGAATAGAATGATCTCAAACTACAATGACGGTTTACTTGATTTCCGGAAAAGATAAACGGAAAAGAAGATAAATGTCAAGTTTCCATGATAATCATGAAAGATCAAGAGGATAAGGAAGATTACGCGAAGATATAGTCTTTAATCGGGGTAGAAAGGGAAAGACGACCGACCTTGGAGGCATATATGAGAGAAGCCAAGGCAAGGAGCACAAGGACGATTTTTAACTCTCAGAACTTCTTTCACTTAGACACGTCAGGCAATATTCTAGACTTGTTTAGTTTTATGTGTCCTACAATCTAATACTGTTACAGATTGGGAAGCGAGGGTGGTGTGTTGGCCATGAGATGGTGATGATCGAGAAATCGATAGAGATGTGGTGGTCGATGGAGTTACTACTGTTCTATTTCGTCCAAGATAACCTGAAA
This sequence comes from Moricandia arvensis, assembly GCA_905132765.1. Classification (NCBI taxonomy): domain Eukaryota; kingdom Viridiplantae; phylum Streptophyta; class Magnoliopsida; order Brassicales; family Brassicaceae; genus Moricandia; species Moricandia arvensis. The sequence continues at coordinate 14,506 of CAJHQP010004153.1, forward strand.
CAAGATAAAATATTAAGGTAATGATACTATAAACAAAATAAGAACAAAGGAAATAAAAGAGTTAAAGGATGGAATGGTAGATGGATTGAAGGTAGAAGATGATGGATGATGGTGGATGATGCTGGATAGTTGATGATTGACTCTCTCAATCTGTGTGTGCTGATTGACTCTCTCAATCTGTGTCTCAAGGCTTCTTAATTCTCTCAAGGAATCTGTGAACCATGATCTCTATAGTCTCCTAATGTATCTCACACCTAGAAACTAAAGAATAACTCAAAGAACACTCTTTGACTGAAAATACTCTTGGTACTGATTTTTATTGATTGAAAGGTCACTCTAAAATGTACAAATAGGTGTGCTTATATAGGACATGACATGGAGACAATACCAAACGGTCATATGAAGCAAAAGGAAAAAAGTCTTAAATGGTGCTGATCATGATCAAATGAAACCATTGGAGAGATATCTTTGGGATTTTGTCTTGGCTTGAGGTTCTTTGTATCTGGAAGGTTTAAGGGGTTAATAGGGCTTCCTGGGAACCTTCTGGATGCATTGTAGGGTGCTTAACTCGTGCATAAACTGGAGGGAATATAGCTGTTGGAGTTTGAATTCTTGAGACTCCAAATAAGGTAAGTGTGACCACAAATAGATCCTCCTGATCCTGTGCTTGGTGGTCCATGGTATGAACTCTTCTACTCCTCCTGGATCGTTGTATAGATTTCCTAGATGATAATAAATCACCCCTGGTCGCATATGATTCTGATTGACTAAGATTGAACCGGTTAGCTCCCAATTGAGGCAAGTGTAGCACTGGTTTGGCCGGTTTTGGAGATTGGATCATAACTTCATAATTATGTGACAATTGCTTCTCATTATGAGCTTGTTCGAAACTAAAGATACCATACTGAATTCCATGATTTTGTTTTGGGTCGGATACCTTCTTCCTTGGTCTTGAAACAACTTCGAAACTCGGATACTCGCCGATGAATAGGCTGGAGAACCTCCGGTTGTAAAATCCATATCTTCCTGGTACGAGTAGATTTGAAGATGATTCCAATTGGGGTTGACACCGTATTGAGTGTAAAATGATTTAAAATTTGTTTCATGGCAAAATTCCTCAGGGTGGACGAGATATGGTGTTTTTACTGAACACATGTCCTGAATGGTTCTTTGGTTAGGTGATTGGTGCAATTGTTCGGCTTCTGGTTCAGATACTGGTTTGATGGCCGCATCATACCTTCCCCCTTGAAAAATTTTTGACCTCAAAACTGGATAACCTGCACCAATACAGAGAAAGTCAGGTTTCATCGTCCTTTGAGATTCTAGGGACTTACCTTGGTATTTTATCGGTTTGTTCTTTGATGACACATCTGGTGGTTCTCCTTTCAGTAAGAACGACAGGACTAATCCTCTGTTTGGTATGGAACTCTGGTGGGTGGTTTTTTATCTTCTGGACCGTCTGGAATCAATATGTTGCTGATGACAACTTCTTGTTTCATTTCTCCTTTAAACACCTTGTGATCTCCTTGTGTGTATCATCCATGTTGTCCTTAGCCTCTGTTCCTGAAATAAAATCAACACTTTTGCAGGAAGCAAGTGCATTATATATATTCTTGGGTTTCTATAAATATGGACAAGTAAGGTTTAGATTTACCCAAGTAGTTTCAGCAAGTGGAAGAATGATTGGCTCTTTGGCAGCTTGTGTACTTTTATTGTTTCTTCCTTCTAACATCAGAACTGGTGTCCCTTTAATCTGTGCTGGGCACGCCTTCTGGATTCCTAAACCTGTTTCAAAATCCCTTGGACAAGACAAGTGCTTTATGCTTGTCATGGAGTTAGAAAGAACACACTGGTCTAAAGTAAAACTTACTTCGAGTTTTGGCATTGGAGCAATTAGTGGTTCTGGTCTTATCTCCCACTTTTGGTTTGACTCAGGAATGATCTTGTGACTCTGATCTGTGCTTGCAATTTTTTCAGAAACCCTGGGAATTCAGTCATGGTCTCACTTCCTTGTGGTTCACCCTTTAGAGTTTTCAAAATCTGGACATGAATCTGCTCAGGTTTCTCAGAAATATCATGCTCATTGCTTTCCTGGATCCTAGAGTCCACTCTTGTTCTTCCTGCACCATGAATATCCAACTTACTTTTACTAATTATTTCTGGTTCTAGAATCATACCTGGTATAGTGCTGGTCGATTTGGGCAGTGTGGATGCCTCAAAATTGATCTCTTTAGGCAACATGTAGTGCCATATATCTTGAGCTTTATTCTGGTTCCATCACAAGAGTTACTCCTGATGGTTCCTTGTTAATGGACTCATACTCCTTAAGACCTTCATTAACACCTTTTGCATAGACAAGTGCATTATACAAGCATTTGGAATCAACAAATCAGATTGAATTAAACTATCACTGATTTTTGATATTTCAGTTTTCTCTCCTAGTGATGTTTCATTCAAAGTTTTCTTAGATGGACAAACAGCAGCCAAGTGCCAACGCTTATGGCATCTATAACAAGTTGGGTTTCTTGGGTTTCATAAGGTCAGAAGACTTACCTTGGTTTGATGTGTTCTCCTCCTTCGCGTTTTAAAGTCTCCTTGACCTTTTTACACATCTCTTGTAACCTTTGCCGCTCAGGTAGGGTGTGGTGATTGGCTCTGGCTGAACCTGGCTTGATTGACCCGACCTCTTAAACCCTTCTTGATGTGTAAGTACAGTAGAGGACATCTTCTGGGTTCTTGTTCGTGAGTCTTCTTTGGTTTAAGGACAATATGCGGTTTTGGTATAGACATCACTTTCCTTGGTGTTGCTTGACAACGGAACCTTGATGTGGCATCCACTTGGTCTTGATACTTCTATGTAAATTCCTTATACATCCTGACTTTAAGGTCTCTCCTGTTTACCACAGGTTGGTTGTAGATGTTTTGGAATGCTCTCCTTTTAGCCACAACTTGTAAGCATTCCCCGTGAAGGATTGAAAAGTTTGTGATAGCTTCTTTTCTTTGGGAATGTTGTTGGACCGCAGACACTTCTCCACGTTCATTTCCCATCTTAAATACACCTCAGGGTTCTTGCTGGAACCTGAAAACACTACAGTGTTGGATGTGTAAGCAGAAGTTTTGCTTACTTCTTTCTTTTGGGCGGCTGGTGTATGTTGAGCTCTCTTTGTGCTGGTGGGCTTAGGTTGAGATGGAACTCACGTCCATAGCCTACTGCCTTCTCAGAAATCCTTGTGAATTTGTAGTCCTCATACGATCCGTCCTCTTCTTCCTCACCATAATCTGACCATGGACAGCTTGGTCATAACCATGATTGTTTGATTGTGTGTCCTCTTCATACCATCTACTAATGGACATGGTGAAACTCTGCTCAAGAGGCTCTGGTTCATCTCTACTCTCCTCAGTATGGTGTCCATAACTGATTTCATAATAGTTTCATAAGAAGACTGGTGCTCTTGGTCTTCTCCTTCATCACTTAAGTCATCTGTTCTTCTCCCCAATCTATTTCTGAGGTATTGATCTCACTTAGATCATCTTCTTCATACTCCATAGCCTTCACTTGATGTACCTTGCAAGATAATTATATCACACTCGTGGCTTAGGTTGCTGGTAAATCAAATAAACAATAATAATGCAACTTATGCTAAACCGATAAATATGCAAATAATAGACTAAGTTGAATAATGTTTTTTTTTGAATGCACAATGATATGCACAAAATAAATAAGAGTGATACGGATATATGCAAGTGGTAATATACAAGAATGCTAAGAAGCAAATGCAATGACAATATATATAATATATATATATATTATATTATTTTTTTGAATTTTCTTGAATGCACAAATGAGAAGAAAGGAAACTAAGCAATGCAATATCTTAAATATGGAAATGGGAGCTGGGAAAATGAATACAAACAACTTAACCAAAATTTCAAATGAATTTCGTGGATCAAACCACACTAGACTCTATCTTTTTGTTTTGCTTTTCTTAAGAACACCAAAAATGCAGAATTTTAAACTCGAAGCAAATGACAATTTTATGGGGTTTTTTTTTTTTTTTTTTTTTATAAAATGCAAACTAAGCAAGGATGAATCTAAAGATGATAGAGAGGATTGATATAACCTGGGTCAGGAGCTTTTAAAGCTCTGATACCAAATGTTACAGGCTAGGAAGCGAGGGTAGTGTGATGGGCGATGATATGGTGATGATCGAGAAAATTGATAGAGATGGTGCGTGGTCGATGGAGTTGCTACTGTTATATTCATACAAGATAACCTGAAACAATATAGAATGTAAGGTAATGATATGATAAACAAAATAAGAACAAAGGAAATAAAAGAGTAAAAGGATGGAAGGGTAGATGGATTGAAGTAGAAGATGATGGATTGATGGTGATTGGTGGATGATGCTGGATAGTTGATGATTGACTCTCTCTCTCAATCTGTGGGTGATGATTGACTCTCTCAATCTGTTTCTCAAGGCTTCTTAATTCTCTCAAGGAACCTGTGTACCAATGATCTCTATAGTCTCCTAATGTATCTCACACCTAGAAACTAAAGAATAACTCAAAGAACACTCTTTGACTGAAAATACTCTTGGTACTGATTTTTATTGATGAAAGGCAACTCTAAAATATACAAATAGGTGTGCTTATATAGGGCACGACATGGAGACAATACCAAACGGTCATATGAAGCAAAAGGAAAAAAAAAGCTTAAATGGTGCTGATTCATGATCGAAATGAAACCATTGGAGAGATATCTTTGGGATTTTGTCTTGGCTTGGGGTCTTTGTATCTGAACGGTTTAAGGGGGTAAGAGAGCTCCTGGGAACCTTCTGGATGCATTGTAGGGTGCTTAACTCCTACATAAACTAGAGGAATAAAGCTGTTGGAGTATGAATTCTTGAGACTCCAAATAAGGTAAGTGTGACCACAAATAGATCCTCATGATCCTGTGCTTGGTGGTCCATGGTATGAACTCTTTCTAATCCTCCTAGATCGTTTAATATAGTCACTGTTGGGTAATTCCAAGCTTGTGAAACTGACATATTATTAGATGTTTAATATGTTAAGAGATAAACACAAAAAAGGAAATCTAGAATAGGCAATGAAGTTTTCTATTAGATTAGGTTTGTGTTTCCATATCCCACATGTTAAAGGGAATTGTCCTTGACTATAAATATAGGTCTCATGGAGTGGTGTTCCATAAGAGATCTAAGAGAAACATTGTGAGCTTTAGTTTTGAGTAGTTTCTAAAGTAATAGAAAAGTTGTTCTTATTATCCTTTGTTCTAAGAGATCCTTCAATTGGTATCAGAGCCTCAGGTTGGAGACTACAATCGTAGCTTAAGTTGAAGCTTCAATCCTGGTAGCTGTGAAGCAAGAAGTTCGCGACACAATATGGCTGACGTGAATATGGCTCCACGCGCGAAGGACCTTGGATCCGCATCCATCCAATATCCGATTGTTGAACTCGACAAACTACACAGTTGGTCGATAAGGATGAGGGTGTTACTCCGTGTTCATGATGTGTGGGACACGATAGACCCTGGTTCGGATGATCAAAGAAGAACGATGTGCGATTGCTCTTTTGTTCAAATCCATTCCCGAAACTTTGATTCTCCAGGTGGGAGAACAAACCGCATAAAAAGACATCTGGGACTCCATCAAGTCACGACACCTTGGAGCTGATCGTGTAAGGGAGGTGAGACTTCAGACATTGATGACGGAGTTCGACACGTTGAAGATGGATGATAGTGATATCGTGGATGACTTTGCGGGAAAGCTATCAGGGTTATCATCCAAGGCAGCCTCGTTGGGAGAAAACATAGAAGAATCAAGATGGTTAAGAAATTTTTGAAGGGTCTTCCAAGACACAAGTATATCCAGATCGTAGCGTCGCTTGATCAAAGTCCTAGAACTCAACTCTACGGGTTTGAGGACATAGTTGGAAGGATAAAGCGTATGAGGAGCGTGCAGGGGAAGAAACTCAAAAAGAAGACCAAAGAAAGCTTATGTTTTCGGATAACAATCACCATAGTCAGAGGAACTATGGAGATTTCGTGGGTAGAGGTAGATGACGGAATGGAAGAGGCAGAGGTCGAGGTAGGTTACACAACCAAAGTCATGTTCACACACCAAAGACAAAAAACTCGAAGAAGGATCGTTCGAAGCTGATATGTTGGAGATGTGACAAGCCGGGTCACTATGCGAATTCATGTGTCCCGAGAAGTCAATGAGGAATCAAGAAACCAATTTATATGAAACACAAGAGGCTGATGCCCTCTATGTACACGAGGTGGTATTCTTTGAATGAAGACAAGGTGATTCCGAAGAATTCTTGATATCGACAAAGGCAATGGCAAGTGTTTGGTATTTGGATAATGGAGCGAGCAATCACATGATGGGAAACAAGAAATTTTTTCGAGTTTGAATCTCAACACCAAGAGGGAAAGTGAAGTTTGGTGATGGATCGTCTGTGTTGATATCGTTAGGAAAAGGGGGTTGTTACCTTTGTGTGCAAAGACTGGAGAGAAGAAGGCACTCAAAAGACATTATACTACATACCCGACCTGAAGTATAAACATATTGAGTTTTGGACAAGCAACCAGAAAACGGATGTGAGGTTAACATGAAAGATGTCTAATTTAACACTCACAGATTCGTGTGGCAGGTTGCTTGTACGTGTAACAAGATCTCAAAACCGTTTCTACAGACCCCGATGGAGATAGCTATCCGCAGTGTTTACATGTCAGAGATGAAGATGCAACATGGAGGTGGGCATGCTCGACTAGGACATATAAGCTATGGCGTGATGAACAACATGGTAAAGAAGGAAGATGGTCGTAGGAATGCCGTGTGTAAACACACGAAGAAAGCGTGTGTGACGCATGGTCTAGCAGGGAAGCAGATTAAACACTCATTCCCGACTAAAGCCAGGTTTCGTGCGACAAAGCCATTGGAGTTAGTGCATGGAGATTTGTGTGGACCAATCACACCACCAACGCCTGCAAATAACAAGTATGTCTTTGTCCTAATTGATGACTTCTCCAGGTATATGTGGACTATACTTATGAAGGAGAAGAGTGAGGCATTCGATCGGTTCAAAGGTTTAAGGAAAGTGTAGAGAAGCAAACTGGTTCAACCATAAGACCTTTCGCACCGATACAGGAGGAGAGTTTACCTCAGCTGAGTTCAATCTATTCTGTGAAGAAAACGGAATAAAAAGGCACCTAACCGCGCCTTACGCGCCTCAGCAAAACGGTGTTGTAGAGAGAAGAAACCGAACCTTAATGGGTTATGACAAGAAGTATGTTGAAGGCAATGAAGATGCCGAATTACTTATGGGGGAGAAGCTGTACAACATTCAACTTACCTCATCAATAGAGTTCCTACAAAAAGCCTGAAGGATCAAATGCCATACGAGTGTCTCACATCGAAGAAACCAAATATCGAGCACTTAAGGATATTCGGTTGTGTAGCACATGCGAAAATCAGTGTGACACATCTAAAGAAGTTAGATGAGAGATCCAAAGAGTGGTGTGATCAATCTTGGAACTGAGCCGGGTTCCAAGCATATAGACTCTATGATCCAGTCGCAGGGAAGGTAATGGTGAGTAGGGATGTGATTTTCGATGAGAAGAAAGCTTGGATTGGATGTCTACAACCAACCAAGCTGATTGGTGAACCTAGTATGCTTAAGCTTCCACATGAGGGTGATATAGAAGAAGGTAATGATCAAGGGTGATGATCATGAACAAGAAGCTATAAACCAAGATGAGAAGAATAAGAAGATACATATCATTAATGCAAACCAAGACGGTGGTGGTCAACCGTTGACGACTAGGACACGGGCCGCCACCATAACAAAACCAAGGTATCTCGATGATTATGTGTTACTTGCAGATCAAGAAAGTGCAATGCTGTTGCTCACGGTAGATGGCGAGCCAGAGAACTATCTGAGGCCAAACACGTAAGAGAATGGGTTGAAGCTATGGTAGCTGAGTTGGATTCTATCACGAGAAACAAGACATGGGAGCTTGTGGATTAGACCGGCGGGAGTGAAACCTATAGGGTTAAAGTGGATCTACAAGATCAAGAGAAAAGCGGATGGTACGATGAACAAGTATAAGGCGAGACTTGTGGCAAAAGGCTATGACAAAGACAAGGAATAGATTTTCGATGAAGTGTTTGCCACCAGTGGCACGTCTCGAAACTATACGGCTCTTAATAGCCCTTACAGCAACAAATGGATGGGAGATTCATCATCTGGACGTGAAGACCGCCTTCTTGAATGGAGATCTAAGGAGACAGTGTATGTGACACAGCCCAAAGGTTTTTAAAAGAAAGGAGAAGAGGATCGAGTTTATGTGTTACACAAGGAGTTGTATGGGTTACGCCAAGCACCAAGAGCCTGGAATTTGAAACTCGATCAAGTTCTCAAGGAGATGAGATTCAAGAAGTGCAAGAAGGAGCCATCAGTGTATCACAAGAACGAAGAAGGAGACTTCTTGTTGATAGCCATTTACGTTGAATGATCTATTTGTGACAGGAACTTCGCTTAAGGTGATTAAGAAATTCAAGGAAGAGATGTCAAAAGAAGTTCGAGATGTCAGAATCTAGGAAAGCTAACATATTACCTTGGCATAGAAGTGATTCAAGTAGCAGACGGAATCAAAATTAAACAAGAAAGGTATGCTCAAGGAATCCTGTGTGACACAAAGATGGAGGCGTTGTAACATGACTCACGTACCAATGGAGTCGACTTTGAAAATCTCAAAAGCCGAAGATGAACCAGAGATAAATGCTACAGATTTCAGAAGAATCATAGGATGTTTGAGGGTATCTACTTCACACAAGACCTGACTTGTTACGCAGTAAGCGTACTGAGTATATACATGCATAATCCGAGAGACTCTCATGGGACAAGCCATCAAGCACATTATTGCGGTATGTGAAAGGAACAACAAACTTCGGTCTGTTCTTCAAGAGAGATGGGTCAAGGAGTGTCGTTGGTTATAGTGAGAGCAGTCACAACATTGATGTCGATGACGGAAGGAGCACGTCAGGACATGCATATTACAGTTCATCACTGGTTACTTGGACATCGCAGAAGCAGCAAACGGTTGCATTTTCATTCATGCGAAGCAGAGTTCATGGCAGCAACAGAAGCAGCAAAGCAAGCTATATGGATCAAGGAGTTGTTGAGTGAGATACTAAGTGAATAAGGCGAGAGAGTCAGACTTAGGATCGACAACAAATCAGCCCATTGCTCTAACAAAGAATCCGGTTTTCCCTGGAAGAAGTAAGCACATACTTTCAAGATATCATTTCATTCGAGAGTGTGTGGAGAATGGGCAAATCGAAGTGGAGCATGTGTCGGGTGTTGAGCAGAAGGCCGACATCCTAACCAAGCCATTAGCAAGGAATAATTTCAAGCAAATGAGGAGCTTAATCGGAGTTCAAGAAATTGATCTCCCTAATTCAAGTTGGAATTAAGGGGTGATTGTTGGGTAATTCCAAGCTTGTGGAAACATAACATATTATTAGATGTTTAATATGTTAAGAGATAAACACAAAAAAGAATCTAGAATAGCAAAAGGTAGTTTTCTATTAGATTAGGTTTGTGTTTTCCATATCCCACATTGTTAAAGGCAATTGTCCTTGACTATAAATATAGGTCTAATGGAGAGGTGTTCCATAAGAGATCTAAGAGAAACATTGTGAGCTTTTAGTTTTTGAGTAGTTTCTAAAGTAATAAGAAAAATTGTTCTTATTATCCTTGTTCTAAGAGATTCCTTCAGTCACTAGATGATAATAAATCACTCCTGGTCACCATGATTCTGTTTGACTAAGATTGAACCGGCTAGATCCCAGTGAGGAAACTGTTAGCACTGGTTTGGCCGGTTTTGGAGATTGGAGCATAACTTCATAATTCTGTGACCATTTCTTCTCATTCTGGACTTTTTGGAAAGCTAAGAGATCCATATTGAAGTCCATGATTTGTTTTTGGTCGGGATAACATCTTACTTGGGCTTGAACAACTTCAAACTCGGACACTCGCAGATGAACGGGCCTTCAGAACCTCGAGTTTGGTAAAACTCATATCTTACTGTTCCAAGTAGATTTGAAGATAATTATAACTGTGTTTGACACCTTCTTGAGTGTAGAATGCGTTAAAATTAGTTTCATGGCAAAATTCCTCCGGGTTGAAGAGATATGGTGTTTTGACTGAAAACATATCCTGGTTGGTTCTTTGGTTAGCTGATTGGTGCAACTGTTTGGCTTCTGGTTCAGATACTGGTTTGATGGCTGCATCAAATACTAGATGAACTCGCAAAGGCAGTTCGATCTCCTGTTGAAATTCTATAAACTGAACTATGTTCAGCTTGATCTCGAAAGGGCTACGTAGACAGCCTTTCATATGGTCAAGTCTGAAATCAATCAAAACCTTTTTCGTGTCTTTTTCATCTTTTGTTATCGAGCTGTGACATAAGTAGGTTAACGGTTTTAGGTGGTATAAACTAGGGAACTCTCTGACAGCTCTTGCGGCCAAAGCTTTTTAAAATCTTTTGTAATGATCGCAACACCCTTACGCGGATTCGAAATAATGATATATTTTTTTTCTATAAATTTGTTTTGTTGTCTTTTTCATATTTCCTGTATTTTATTTGGTCACTTGTCGTTGGCACTCGAAATAAATAGTAGTATAAGTAAAAACTAGATAAAAACTTACTAAACAGTGGGTTGCCTCCCACTCAGCGCTTGGTTATAGTCTTAAGCTCGACGTTTTGAACTTTCTGAGTAGTATGGAGGTGGATCAACACTTGGAAAACAAGCGTCTACATCTTTTTGCTCTTCTGAATCCATATACCAATGAAGCTTTGCATTGCCTCATATCCTCTGGCTTTCTCATTCGTTATAATCTCCTTAGCAACCTCCACTGAAATACAATCTCCTTTGTAGATTCTCAATACTGCGCTGTAGCATTCTAAGTCTGGCAGCTGTAGTCTCTCATATATCCTCCAATTGCTGAGAATATGTTCCTTCACTAGGCTCCGAGAAAAGGCAATTTCATCGAACATGTCTTCCAAATGTTTTTCTGTTGCGGTTTTTTGTCTGTCCATCTCAGTAACGATCGATGGCTTGATGCTGCCGTCGATCGATGTCAGTATGTCTGCTCCAGTCGCATGCTGTCGTTGAGCAGTATCTAAATCATGCTTCATTCTCATCCATGCGTGTAGTCAAACCAGTTAGGAACTTGTCTATAGGATAGTAGACATCATAAAGCCTCTTATAGAAATCATCCAGTGACATCTCTTGAGGTTTGTAGATCTCCTGCACAATATCATCAACCTCTGCTCTACTGTATTGTCTTTTGTTTCTTCACATAGCGATCTTTGCTGCATTTTCTGGTAAACATATGTAGCTCTGCTCAAACATAGTAGCACTCTCTAGAACTTCTCTGATGTCTTTTTCTTGCACATTCACTACTCTTAAGTCTATAGCTCGTGCATTACCCTTCTCATCTCTGTAGATGCCATACTCATCTTTCTTTTCCCAATGGAAAATTCTTCTTCCATCAGCATCATAACCTCTCCTTCCATGCTTTATGCGACCGTCGATCGATAGTGGGTTGATCCAATCGATCAATTTTGGACTTTTATGAACCATAGGTATTAAAAGTACAAAACGGTGGACCCCTTGAAAGTGGTATCGATCGATGCACTCTGTCAGTCGTCGATCAATCTAGGATGTTTGGAAGTGGATAGATCATCATGGATTAGTTCGTTCTTCTGCCTCCTCAATGTCGATTGACGAGGTAAGATGGGCGTCGATCGATGGCTGTTGTGGTTGTCCAAATAAATTTCCTAATACATTATCCATAACAAGGACATCTGCTACATCCTCCTTAGATATATGTTGAATTCTCCCATAAAGAGCCAGTGCACGTCCCTTTGGGTCTCTGAAAATTCCAAACTCATCCGGTCTGAGATAACCAATATTTGTATCTTCTGCTCTAAGTTCTTGTTCTGGTTTGTGTCTGGTTTTGTTCCATGGCCTGGAGATGTCGTCGATCGATGCTCGATTATCCACTTTCGCGTTCATTACCCAGCCAGCGTCTTCCGGTGCTAGGCCACGAGTTTCAATCAGCTCTTCCTCTCTGTTAATTTGCATTGTATTCTTCGTAATCTTCACCGTGTCCTCGGTATGCATGATGTCTGTCGATCGATGGTGTACGGTGACCGTCACTCGATGCTCGATAATCAAACTGTTGGCCGAAAAGGTTTCTGGCCTCCATTCGCCATCGCAAGTATATCTGCCACATCTTCCCTCTTGACATGTAGAATTCTGCCATCCACTAGCTCTTGTGTGACCATCCGGATCTCTCATAATACTGAACTCATCTGGTTGTAGATAACCATATTCCTTCTCGCGTTCTGCTGTTGAGTCTAGTTCAGACTCTTCCATAATATCAGTATCGATCGATGGTGTAAGGCTACAATCGATCGATGTCAATTTCCGATTCGATGGGAAACATGAAAAACACCAGCCTCTTCCATAGCAATACCACGGTACTCAATTATCTCTTTTATGTGTAATCTTTGTCGTACTCGGGGTGGGCTTGGTTGTGTTAAAATCTGCATGGTAGGTGTTGATCGGTTCTGAAGAAGGACTATCGATCGATAACAAATGGTGGGTGTCACCCGATTTGCTGAGCTGCAAACGCGTCGATCGATTTTCTGGGCTGGGTATCGATCGATGCTCCATCTTCCATCTCTTCACTGAACATAGTAGCTTTGTTCTTATTCTTAACAGGTTCATAAAAAATATTTTGATCAATTAGAGATAGATACAACATTTTTAACTTCATATCGCAGATACCTCCCACAATGGCCATGAATTCTCTCCCAAGTAGTAGTGAAGAGTTCCAATCTATCTTGATGTGCATCACATGGAAGTCTACTGCGACTAGGGTTTTGTTAATATGCATTGGAACATCTTTTACCATCCCTCCTGAGTTCACTTTTGAGCAGTCTACGAATGTGAAAGAATCATTGGAGGTTTCCACTTTCAGGTTCAGATCCTCTGCCATAATTCTTGGAATAATGCTCACTGATGATCCTAGTATCAAGAGGGAATTAGGATATTCGTTGCCCTTGATGAAGCATGGAACCAGGAACTTTCCAGGATCACTTTTCCTTAGACAAGTCCTCTGCTTCATCTTCTCTCTGAGATGATTGAACATGATTTCTATATCATCATCTGTCTCCCTTGTTTCCCTGAAAAACATCCACAATCTATAAGTATAATAAGCTTCATCAAAAGGAATTTCTAAAGGAATTTTGAAAATTCTCCCTGGATTCCCTTGTCTATGAAAACCATTCCCATCAATGTAGTTCACATCCTCTTCTTCAATCCCATCGTCTCTAGACTCTATTGCTTCTACTCTGAAAAAGTAACATGCTTCTTGAGAAATTTCTGAATACTATCCAGTTTTGCCTTGACCTCTGCAATCTGCTCCTTGCTCAAAGATGAATTGATTTCTTCCTCTAAAAATTTGTGTTCTTGGTTGTGGGAACCAAAATTTGCACTGTCGGTTTCCATTGAATTAGGAACGCAGAGTAAACCCTAGTTTCCCAGAGGTCCCGGATGTCTGCTAAACCACACGCCAATCAGTCAGAATACAAAGTAAATATTGAAAACAAAGTGATAATCGAAAAAAGAGCAAGTATATGTCTTATTCCGAATTTGCGCATGAGCGTTTACAACAGGATAGGACCTCGGCTATGCGAGTTGTCGGCGAGATCCCTAGTTCTAATAACCTAAGAATGCAAATCTTAATTGAGTCGCAGCTCGAATAACAAAAACGAAAAGTTGCCTAAATGCTCTAAGTGCTAAGCTATGTTTGCTCTGAGTAGAGATTTTCGTGTGTCTTGCATCATCACCCTTGAAGTCCTTATATACTCCTCTAGAGGCAGTTGCTCTTAACCCTTCTGCCCTTGGTCGAATTTATCGCTTCGCATAAATTTTTCCTTTTTTCCTCGATCTTCATAATTATCTTCGAAAACTTAACATTTATCCCTTCGATCTTGAAATTTATCCCTTCAGACTTAACATTTATCCTTTCCTGCAAAATAAAAGATAAAACCGTCACAAATTTTGGGCTTGATTTTGGATTAAATCGCGAGTGGGGCTTTAGCCGAGCTTTAGACCTCGTTGGGCCGTTTTCTGACTTAGGCGTTTCCACGACTTTAACGAGATAACATTATTAAGACGTCGTCGTCCGAGAATTAGGATCTTTCGTATGGTAATTTTGACTCTAGGTGTTATTTAACCGTTATTGTCTCATACGAGCGACCCGATCATTTCTCGAGAAAACGAGTTCTTTCGGTAAGGTTCAAATGTCAATCCCGATTGAGATGGAACAAAGATAAGTTCGATCAAGTATCGAAAGAGGGATTTAACGAGGACAAGATGAAAGTGGATTGATTTGATCTGACTTTCCGAACAAGCGAGTCGGATTGCTCATGTCATCTAACTCGCCCGTTTGACAAGTTGGCCTTGTCCAACTCGCCATACGGGCGAGTAGGCTGTGTCGTGCTTACCAACTCGCCCGTATGGTCTAACTCGCCGTATGTGCGAGTTGGTCGTGTCATGTCATCCAATTTGCCTGTATGGCAAATTGTCTTTGTCCAACTCGCCATACGGGCAAGTTGGCCTTGTCCAACTCGCCATTACGGGCAAGTTGGCCTTATCCATCTCGCCATCACGGGCGAGTTGGTTGGTCCATGCTGACCAACTCGCTATACGGGAGTTGGTTGATCCGTGCTGACCAACTCGCCCGTATGGCGTGTTGGCCTTGTCCAACTTGCCATACGGGTGAGTTGGTTGATCCATGCGGACCAACTCGCCAGTATGGCGACATAAAGGCGACTTGGTCGATTCGTGTTTCTTTCTTTCGAGTTTTAGCCTGGAGACTTTCGTTAAGTTGATTTCGAGACTGCATTCGTATAGAAACATGATTTTTAGATGCTGATTTTGAGGATACCATTTTTTGTTCCCAACAAACGCATTTCTCCCGGTAGGTTTCTGAAGTTGATTCCGTCGCAACCAATTTTGACCCCAACATTGGTACTGTTGCTGGATGCCAGATTCTCAATCAATCTTGTAGTTTTTTCAGGACTCCTAGTGCTGAAATTCCCTTCACTAGTTGTTTCCAAAGCCATATTATACGATAATCCAATACCTCTGAAGAAAGTGCTAAGAAACTGCACATTGTTGAACCCGTAATGTGGGCAATCAGTCTGGTATGACTTGAATCTGATCCAAGAGTTTCTTAAAGACTTTGAAGGCTCTTGTGAAAAAGTAGCAATCTTGCTCCTTAGATCTTCTGCTCTCGCGTCATCAAAGAAATTATGCAAGAAAGCATTCTTGATGTCAGTCCAGGATGTCAGAGATCCTGGTGGTAACTGCTTAAGCCAATACGAGGCTTTCTCCAGTGAGTGAGTACTTGAAGAGTTTACAAAAGAGATAGTTATGAGGGACTACATTGGCTTTAATAACAGTCACTAGATCCTCAAATCTCTCCAGATGATCCACAAGGTGCTCATGTCGCAAGCATGGTAAGGTGTATGTGTTACAAGTCCGAAGATAGCAGGCTTGATCTCAAAATTGTTTCTCTGAAAAGCTGAAGGACAAATGGCGGATCTGTTGGCGTAGAACTGGTATGGACGGTTGTAGTCATCTAGTGTTCTCTAAGCAGCTTGGGCATAAGTTTCAGGTTGAGCTTACTGCAGCGTCTGCTTCTTTTTCTGCTTCTGTACCACGGATTACAGTCCCCTGATTGTCTATCTTTTGACCTGCTGCATTATGCAGATGACCGCTGAGGTCATGCAAGTCTCCACTCTCATCTCGAACCAATACTAGATTAGAAACCATCTGAACTCATCTGCTACCGTCAATCGATGCGGGTAAGTTGCTTTCAATCAATGTTGTGTGATCAATATCGGTCGATGCTCGAGTTCTGATGTCGGTCGATGCTCGAGTTCTGATGTCGGTCGATGCAGTCCGTAAAGAAGTGTCGGTCAACTCTGTCAAGGTGCTGTCGATCGATGTTGTCGTCTTTCTTTGCAGATTGTACGTTCGAGTTTCTGTGGGTCTGAGGATAGTAGTTCTTGTCCTTTATTGCTCTTGGTACTTCTTTGCATGCGCCTGAAAATTAAAGTAATAAAAAAGATTAGTTACTTGAAAGTAAAAACAAACCTAGACTAAATCATAGAAAGTAAATCTAATGGTGATCAATGCTCCCCGGCAACGGTGCCAAATTTGACATGAGTGTGTCTATTGTTCGAGCCGGGTATGAATATCCTAAACAATTAACTATCAAATTAACCCTAATCTTAACTAATACTCTTGCCAAGGGAGATAAAGTGTAGTACTTAGGGATAAATCCATAGAGAGCAATGGCACACAATAGATTTCTTATTTCTAAAGACTAAGCTAGGTAGATATATATATTAGTAGTGAACAAACAGTAAGGAAAAATTCCTTATTAAGAGGTATAGATGCAATACGTAAATATGCTGATAATGTAAATGTGGAAATATGCTATTAAACTAACTAGATGCAAATGTAAATTTTCTAGATCTAGGATTTCAATCTTAATGGATTATAGGGTAGGGAGAACGAAAATGTAAATATTATAGAACTCAAAATATTAACTATTCTGACCATTTTAACTCCTACTCTCGTATGCGAGCAAAAGTAAAGACCATCGATCGACCACTAAGGCCTGATGTCGATTGATGGTGAAATTCAGAAGGAAGTGTGAACGAGATTTCATAAGTTCACCAAGCTAATTAGACCAGCTCTCGCATGCGTCTAACAACCTAGTTCAATGGATTCTGTTCTGGCAGAGAACCTACTCTCGTAGTCGTCCATGTCCTACTTTTGAGATCCTAATTGCTACTCTAGAATGCAAGTATTAAGCCATAACTCAATTGATGCATATTAACTCAACCAAGCAATCCTAATTTTAGGCTAATCCATGATTGTTATCATTCAACCCTAAATCTAATTGATAAATACTCAGACATAATCAAAGAAAGAACAATAGTCTGAATATAATGTATAGATAAAATATTAGGGTTCCAATAGAAATATCCTTAAGGAGTTAGTAATCTTCTCCCCTAAAACTATGACAGAAAACTAAACTCTCAAAAACATTCTATCTCTTTTTTTCTGTAACACATAAAGCATAAATATAAAACCTTAAAATCTAGGTCAAAACTCGTCAAGGGCATCTTCGTCATTTATCTCTAACTTGGGCTTGAAATCGGCTGTCTATGATTTGGCGGTTGATCGATGGCAAGTGTGCAACATCGATCGACCTTGGTCTTGTAGCATTGGTCGAAGTCAAGGTGTGTCGTTGATCAACGACTGTCTTGTACTTCGACTCTCTCAATGATCAGCTACGGTTCTTCTCTTCTAAATGCTCCAAAAGCTCCAAGTATCTTCATATATCTCCAAAACGTACTTGGACCTGTAAAGACTCTTTAACATAATCTAGACACACACAATATACCCTAATAGAGCTTATAACATTGCCTAAAACTGGTAATAAATAGGCTATATCAGGTACCATCCAGACCCCACTACCAGGGTTTGGTTCTGAAGGCCCAGAACTTGACGTTGCTTTCCTGGCTTCTCTCGGGATCCATTTTTATGAGACCCCGGCTGGTAACGATCCCGCCGGATCAGCGAAGTTTTCGGAAGCCTCGTGGATGTCGATGGGGGTTAGTTTCATACTTGATTAATTTTTGTGGTCAAGTTTGTCTCTAATCCATGTGCTGTATTTTCGGAAGCCTCGCGGATGTGCTGTTTTTTTCATGCCGGGCCTCCATATGATGAACGATGCTCTTACGGCAAGTTTCTTGGAGGTGCGGACGGCTCACTTTAGGGAGAGAGGGCCAAAAAGAACCAGGTGGACATATTGATACCTCCCACATATATAGGAAGCGCGACTTCCTCAGGTGATTTCTCCACTAAATCCTACAAGCAGAGTGGCGTCCCGGGTTAAGGCGTTTTCTTTCAGTCATGGGTCATTATACGCGGCTTGTAAGATGATGTTGGTAGAACTCCCATTATCTACCAGTATCCTTTTTTACTAAACACTTGCAACAATGAGCGATAAAACAAAGGCATCATGGTGGGACAAAGATTTTCTCCCGTTCCTGGGCAGTGAAATTGATTTCATTGGTTCCAAGAATGGGCACTCAGGTCTTCTGCTTCCTGAACAAGTCATGGTATTTATGGGGCTCACGGCTGTGGGAACCAAAATTCGCACTGTCGATTTTATGAACTGAGGAAATCAAAGAATACCCTACTTCCTTGAGGTCCGGATTCTTGCGAGAGCCAACGACAAGTGACCAAATAAATGCAGAAAATATAGAAAGATAAAAAAACAAATTTAGAAAAAGTAGATCTCTATTTCAAGTTCTCGTAAGAACATAGTGATTGTTACAACAAACTGTAAAAGCTTCGGCCATAAGAGCTGTCTGCGAGTTTTCTAGTTCTATCCACCTAAAAGTTAAACCTAGTTGAGTCGCAGCTCAATAACAAAAGAGGAAAATATAAGAAAAAGGTTTATGATTTATTTTGGACTAGACCTTATGAAAGGCTGCCTACATACCCCCTTCGGGTATCAAGCCAAACGTGGTTCAGTAAAGAGTTTGAACAAAAGATTGAACTGCCTTTGCGAGTTCGTCTAGTAATTGAGTGCAAGACATTGAAAACCAAGCATGTCGAGCATGATGCCTAAGGTTCCTAAGTGCTAAGTTTTTTCTGAGATTTTTCATCTGTATGCGTCCCTCTCCTTTGCTTCTCTTATATAATGCCCTTTCGAAGTTTGTTCGTCTTTCCTTTTCCGCCCCTGATTTTTGAGTTTATCTCTTCGCTGAAATCTTCCTTATCGTCTCGGTCTTCATGGTTATCCTGGAAACTTGACATTTAACTTATTTTCCATTTATTTTCAGCGGAAATCTGGTAGAACCGTCATTGTAATTCGGCTCATTCTTGTCTAAAATCGTTAGTGGGCATTTATCGCGTTTTAGACTCTTTCGGGCCGTTTTGGCAATTTAAAATGATTTCTACGATTTCTTTCGAAGAAATCGTCCTTCATAAGATTACACGATGCTGGTTCCACAAAATAGCAAAGCAATCATATAGCTGAGATACACTGGTGCTTAAGTTACCTATTATCATTTTATACGATTGACTCGAATTATTTACGAGAAAACAAGTCTTTGCAATTTTTATCGTAAAATCTTCAATGGAAACTCCAATCGAGACAAAACAAGAGCCATCCTAGTAAAGATCGAAAGGATAGATTGATGAAGAGGATACGGTTTAGTCGCCCATCGGGTGACTAGACGTTTTTGAGGGTCTAGTCGCCCCATGGGCGACTAGAATACGTTGGTGTCTAGTCGCCCAATGGCCGACTAGAATTTGTTGAGAGTCAAGTCGCCCATGGGCGACGAAACATGTTGTGAGTCTAGTCGCCTATGGCCGACTAGACTTGTTGATAGTATATTCGCCCGTGGGTGACTAGAAGTTGTGTAAGTCTAGTTCCCCAAATGAGACTAGACTTGGAGGCGACGTGGTTGTTTCTATTGTTGTGCCGCTTGGTCCGTTAGTAGGGACGAGGAAAGAAGGGTGATGAGAAGTTCTGATGCGAATGGTTTCTTGTTTTTGTTTCTTACTTGAAAGAGAGACAATGTTTCCACGGTATCTTTTAGACATCAGTTCCATCGTGACTGTATTTGACCCAACAACTGAAGACGGCTTTTTAAAAATTTTTATTTCTCGCAAAAACCTTCCGCATGAACGTTTTTCTGATTATTTCATGTTTTGATAGGAATTCTTTTTATTCCTTTCTGGGATTAATTATTTAATTTTTGTTACTATATCCTTATTCAAATTGGTTTGGCTTATGCCGTTTAGTTTCTATGACAATTTTAGCTTATATTTGCTTAGGGCACAATTTCTCAGAGAATTTTAGCCGTTGAATTTGCCATGACCGATTTTGACCCCAAATTTTTACCCCCCCCCCCCCCAGATCGTAAGATATTACGTGTAATTTCTTGCGAGGGTAGTTATTGGCGTGTTATGTGAAATCACTGGCTAAAAATGTCTGTTGGTGAAACCAGTCTTTTTTTCTGAAATTTGATACGATTGGGGCAGCTCCATATGAAGGCTGCCTACGTACCCTTGTCGAAAGGATCAAACCTTTCGTAGTTCGTCTTAGAGTTAAAGATTCTTACGACCTATTTTTTAGTGAGACCTTTATAGTTTAGTTATTATCAAGCATGTTGCTTCCGATGGAACTTTGTATTGGACCTTTGTCGGCTTCAAGACTAGCCTTGTAGGCTGTTTATTTGGATTTATGAAGTCATGGGTTGTCTCCTTTTAAAACGTATAGATTTTCCATACGCGGAGATGAGAGAAAGAATATAAGTTGTCATCTTATTTCTGACGCTCAGCAGATCGTTGACACTTGTCGTTGTGTAAGATGAGAATATCTGAAGGCTTGTGTTCGAGAAGTCTCATAAATACGGAAATATCGACAACGAGAGATGTTTTTGGGGATATCGTATCGGTTTGATGCTATGCCTTGAGATGTCTGAGACCAGTGTGCTGGGTTTAGGGCAAAGACCTAGGGCTAGTAAGGTTTAGGGTTAGAAATGACTGTTTCGTCTTACGTTACCCGTTGCGTTTTCGACCTGATTTGGTCTGAATATTGAAGTCTGCGATAAGTTCTTGGCTTATATGACTTGCAATGATCGGGAACCGAGCATCCCTGGAGAGACAATTTTGAAGTCGTCTGGAAGTGCTGACCAAAATTTTGGATTTCTTTTATATCTCGTTATTATCCTTGTGTCAGATGTCTGAGAGCTATTTCTACGGGAGGATATGGCTTAGTCTGTATAGGACATCTATAGTTCGTTGTGATCAGCAACATACATGATGGTAGATGTTACTGTTTGATTCTTCGCAAATGATACATGCTTTAGAAGATGTTAGTGTGTACGACGGTTTGGTCTTCTAAGATGGTGTTTTTATCGAGGAAAATATTTTTGTCGAAAAACAGTTCCTCAGGCATTTGCAACGTCTCACGATGCTGAAGATTGGTTTTTCTTTCATACGCCCAATTTGTGCTTGAAATGTTTGAGGGCATGAAATTTTTTTGCGGTGTCGTAAGGGTTTTATATTAACCTTAAGCCTAGAGAAACATTTTGGTTTCTTTTCGGATTTTCACAGCTAAAATTGTTGTTTATGTTTGGATGTTAAATTTTTTGATTTTTGATCTAGGAATTAGGACCAAGGGGTCGCGTAAAACTTTCCCTGGGAAGAAACATCTTCCTTCACTCTGCTTTGTTAACAGTCGGCCCTCCGAGATTTATTTCGTATATTTTTTTAAGGAATATTTTGTATAGCTCTAGGAACTTTGTTACGAGTTTTTCCTTAGATTCCGCGTTTTATGGGTAAAATGTTGCGGACTTAAAGTGAATTGTGGAACATATAGAAGTTGGTCGATGTTTTGGCAAATTCAAGTTTTTGTTAACCGTTGGTTGTTAGGATTGACTCTTGTTGTAAATACTTTATGTATGGTTTCCATTTATGGTTGATACGATAATTATTTGTGTAATCATCACTTTAGCATCCGGTTTTTGTCATTAAGTGATTGGATGGAGCGGTGGTCGCTGAAATGTTCTGGCTTGGCATGAAGGATGTGTTCAGCCGCATAGCCAAGGACGTTGTTGGTCAAGATTAGACCGTGGCATTTTCGTGTTAGGATTAAGGTCAAGTTAGTTTATAATTTTCCTTAAAGGGGATGCCAAATTCTTGGTTTGGGATTTTACGGGAAGGCAATAACTGGCCGAGGGCCAAAGTACGTTGTCGAGATTTATAGGCCAGCCTAATCCAGAATTTTCCGTGTTAAGATGGCCGATGGTGGAAGAAAAGTATTTTCCACTTTAGGTTTTCAGTTATAGGATGAATGTTTCGTATATGCTTCCTTTAGTCGTATGAAAATTGTTTCATTTTTGTCTGAGCAAGATGAAGCCTAAGAGGCTTGATAAATAACCCGTGTGGAGTCAGTTTTGGGATGATTGCTTGCTCCTATGTAACCGAGGGGAATGAAAGACATAAGCCAGTGGGCCGTAGGGAATGAGAATAAGATCTATAAGAATCGTAGTGCGAAGAGATAAATTTTAGACTGGTCGTCCACAGTCGAATCATACAACTTCCATTTTTTCTATACGAAAAACACTTCTTCGTAAAACCTGTTTATGTTTATCTTCGAAAGTTGCTTCGTATGACTTGATCTGACTATCAAAGGATTTTTCATGTAAGTTTTACAGGAATGGCTTCTCATAGAAGGGAACAGAGAACGTTTCTCACAGATTACTTGTGATGTTTGCAGAGCGAAGATTAGGTTTTCCTCACAGATTACTTGTGATCTGTTCTCCATAGACTATTTCGTATAAAATGTTTTAGTTATACGAAATTAATGGGTGACTGGTTTTGTAAAGATAGTTAATCGGCGCGATGTAAGGAGACGTCAAAGTAGCGATTTTCCATAGATTTTTTTGCGAAACGTTTATGCTTTGATTTCGATCGTTGGTGAGAGTTGCTTCGAGTCACTCATGAGTTTCACCTAAGGTAATTTTATTACTATATGTCGCGAACCGTTTTCGTAAGTCTCTTGAGCGGAATGAATCGGCCAACCAGAGGTAGATCTAGTCAACGAGCGGGGAGAAAGTGTTCCCTTTGTTGTGCTTGCTTCTAGTGTTCTCGACTTTGCTTCGTCTCAAATTTTTTTGGTGTTTTCTGTGATTCACTTGGTTCAGCGGAAACTGGGAGCAATTCTTTGATGTTTGAAGATTTCTCGTGTATTTTTTTACTGTTTAGGTATGTAGCGTTTAGAAAATTTTAGATTGTTGTTTACCTTTCAGACTATTTTGATGCATCATTTCATTTCCTAATGCCGCAAAAGTTTTAATTTGTCGAAAAATGTTTCTTGATTCCGAGGCAAAAAAATTTTGAAGTATGGGAGTATACGAGTATAGTATACGTACCAACTACCTCCTTTTTTTACAAAAGAAAATGGCTGAATCAGTATTTTGGAGGATTGTGTACGTTTTCCCTTTGAGGATTGGGATTGATCGACAATCTAATTCGGTTTGAAGACGATGTTTGGATTTTGACTTGGTGGTTATAAGGTTGACGACTTGGAGTATGTCGGTTTTGAGAAAATTTCTAGGAACGAGTCGGTTTCAAGACGACGTTCATGTCTCTAGTTCTTTCTTTCTTTAGGAAGCGAGATGAGCATGAGTGGCGATCGTTTCTCGGTTTTTTGAGAATTTAGAACGGTTTGCAAGATGTGCCATAGTTTCTTGGAGATTCAGGTTTGCCCATTCTCCGTTTTTTCTTGCTCATTTCCCCTTGCTTTCTCGTGTTTGTCCACCCTAGTAAGAATATCGATTCTTCATGGGTTTCTTTACTTTCTGGCCACGATTTAGGCTGAAGCCAATCTTACTCTTTTGGTTCGGTGATCCATATTTTTCTGATCTAAGTTTCAGTCTCCGTATCAATGGGTTTACGAAAAAAATAAGTATCTTGTCGATAATCCTTTTGGTGTTTACGAGTAGCCAAAGGTAAACAGGAGATGCACAGGGAGAAGAGGTCAGAGAGAGGGGAAGGCGAGACCATAGATAGAGGCTAATGGGCGAAGTTCACTTTCAAGATCGCGGTCCATCTCTTTCCTTCCCCGAGAGCCTTTTTGTACAATATTTGTTTGATTTTTCGAAAGTTGTATCGTAAAATAGTTACTTTGTTTAACTTTACAAATTATGTTTTTGTAACATTTTGTAGGGCTTAATCCTACGAAGGCTATTTGCGAAAAATCTTATTGAGTTTTAGTTTTACAAAAGCTGTTTCGTAAAATATTGTCGAGCTTAATTTTATAAACGTTTTTCCGAAAAATGTTATCGAGTTTAATTTATGAATGCCGTTCTGTAAAGATATTTTGGAGTTTGGTGTATACGAGAGCTGTTTTTGGGAAAACTCACGTTTTGCAGCTGTTCCGA
This sequence comes from Moricandia arvensis, assembly GCA_905132765.1. NCBI lineage: Eukaryota > Viridiplantae > Streptophyta > Magnoliopsida > Brassicales > Brassicaceae > Moricandia > Moricandia arvensis. Next base: position 38,657 of record CAJHQP010004153.1, read on the forward strand.
AAATTTAGTTTCTTATTTTTATATCAGAAAACTATAGCTGCGATGAGGCTTTAATTAACACGACTATACTTAAATCAGAAATTTTCTTGTTTCCGTAGGATTAATCCGAGGGAGTTTTAGGTAGTTTTTCCAACGTAAACTTAGGTGACAATCATCAAGAATGCATTGAATAAGTTACTCTAGAAGTGACGCTTGAATTTTTACGAAATCTTAGATTGCAGAAAACGTTTTAGCAGTGAGGGATATTATCTCCCGTTTTGCTTAGTTTAGTCTTCGTCATCGTTTGAGGTTACGAGTGATTCAATAGAGATCAACTTCGTTTCTTCAAAATTATTCAAAAGAAGTACAGCAGGGGGATTGTGTACCCGATTTGTTGTGTTTCCTTTTTTCTGCGAGTACTATAGGGTTTCTCCGCGATTGCTGGGAGAGCAAGTTTTATTTTTCGAAAAGTTTTTGGAAAACGTCTTTTGGTCGAACCCTTACGCGTAGAGATTTCTCCAGGCTCGATAATGAGACGAATTTCACGGGGTTTGCATAGATTTTATTCATTGCCCTTTCTGTTTAGGAGAGAGAAATCACAAGCTCGTTACGGGGCTCTTCTTTGTGGCGAAACGTCGCGACTAGGTTTTTGATTTTCTTGAGCACTGCGGAGTTTACGTAATGTTGGCCATAAGTGTAGTCAGTTCTGGAGTTTTTTACCAGCGTTGGTTGCGAGCTGTGAGTTTGTCTTTCATATATCTGGACATCGTTTTGATCTTAACGTTTGGTGGCCATAAGTTAGAGTATTCCCCCCCCCCCCCCATCTAGTGCCCAAACTGAGTGAACCGAAATTTGAATTTTCGATTTTATGAAAGAAAAAATACCCTACTTTTCTTGAAGGTACGGATTCTTTGCAAGAGGTCAATGACAAGTGACCTAATAAATGTGGAAAATATAGAAAGATAATAAAAGGAATTTATAAAAAGTAGATCTATATTTCGAATTCTCGTAAGAGCAATAGCGATTGTTATTTGTAACAGCCGAACATAGTTCAATTAAAGAGCTTGAACAAAAGATTAAACTGCCTTTTCGAGTTCTTCTAGTAATTGAGTTCAAGACATAGAAAACCAACCATGTTGAGAATGATTCCAAAGGTCCCTAAGTGCTAAGTTTTTTCTGAGAATTTTTTATTTGTCTGCGTCCCTCTCCTTTGCTTCTCTTATATATGCCTTCAATGTCGGTCGTCATCCTTTTTTCACCCCTGATTCGAGTTTATATCTTAGCCAAAATCTTCCTTATCCACTTCGATTTTCATGATTATCCTCGAAACTTGACATTTATCTTCTTTTCCATTATCTTCAGCGGAAATCCGTAGACCCGTCGTTGCAATTGGGCTCATTCTCGTCTATAATCATAAGTGGGCCTTTATCACGTTTAGACGCCTTTCAGGCCGTTTTGCAATTTAAACGATGTATAAGATTTCTTTGGAGTAATCGTCCTTCATACAGTTACACGATATTGGTTCCACAAAATATTAAACCAATCTTATAGCCAGATAACATTGGTGTTTAAGTTAACCGTTATCGTTTTATACGATTGAATCGATTTTTTACGAGATAAACAGTCTTGTAAAGATCCAAAGGAGAGAGTGATGAAGTGCGATACGGTCAAGTCGCCCATGGGCAACTAGACTTTGTTGAGGGTCTAGTCACTGATATAGCCTATTTATTACCAGTTATGGACTCCATTTAGGGTTTATTATGTGTATACTAGGCTATGTTTTAAGGTCTTTAAAGGTCAAGGTACGTTTTGGAGATATATGGAGATATGATATAGCCTATTTATTACTAGTTTTTAGACCATGTTATAGGCTTCTATTTAGAGTTGTTATGTGTGTCCTAGGATATGTTTTAAGGTCTTTACAGGTCCAGATACCGTTTTGGAGATATGTGGAGATATATAAAGATACTTGAGCTTCGAAGCATTTAATGGAGAATAATCCGTAGCTGATCGTTGTGAGAGTCAAAGTACAAGACTACCATCGATCGACGACACAACGTTGGCGTCGACTGATGTTACATGACCAAGATTAGATCCATGTTGCATATCTGTTATCGATCGATGTCCAATTTGCAGACAGCCGATTTTCAGCCCAAGTTAGTGACAAGACACAAGATTACAAGATTACCCTTGGATGAGTTTTGACCTAGACTTTAGGGTTTATATTTATATTTTTATCTATTGCACGCAGAAAAAGATGCTATGGTGCTAGGTTACTGTGAAAAGTGTGTGCTGTGTGCACTAGCACTCCATAGTTTTAGGATTTATATTAAGCGGAGAAGATTCATACTCCTTAAGCGAGCTTTATGTATTGGAACCTCAGTATTTTATCTATGAATATGATTCAGAATTATTATTCTTATTTTAATTATGTCTAAGTAGTTGTATCAACTAGATTACGGTTGAATGATAACAATCATGGACTGGCCGGCAAAAGTTCAGATTGCATAGGTTAAGTTAATATCCATCACTTGCAGTGTGTGCCTTAATGCTTGGCATTCTAGAGTAAGCTAACATAGGATCTCTCGAAAGCTAGGACATGGACGACGCTACAAGAGATAGGTTATGTGCCAGAATAGACTCCATTGAAACCTAGGTTGTTTAGGCGCATGCGAGTGCTCGGTCTAATTGTTTGAGTGACACATATCAATCGCAATACGTTCACGACTTCCTTCTGATTTGCACGCGTTGATCGACACCAGGCCGCACACCAGGCCTTAGCCGCGATCGATCGGGCTTTCTTTTTCGCTCGCCCATGACGAGTAGTTGGAAAGTTAAGAAGAATCATTATATATTATGTAATATTTTGTGAGACTGTTCACTCACGGAGCAGGTATTTACGACTATGCATCTATGCTCGCTATTTGTCCCCTCTGGGAAGTAGTTCATGTGGAAGGGGTTACTATGAAACGTTCCTAGATCTAGTCATATTTACATTTGCACTCTAGGTAATCTATCATCCATATTTACATTATTAGCATTTCCATAGTTACATTATTGGCATATTTCCATATTGCATCTATAGCCCTACTAATAAGCGAATATTTCCTGATTTTATTACTTGTTACATATATATAATTACTAGCTTAGATCTTTAGAAATAGAGAATTCTATTGCTCGTGTGTCATGTTTCTGCTGTGGTTTCGGACTCCCTAAGTAATACACCTTTATCTCTCTTGGGCAATAGTATTATTTAGCTGTGTTAGAGATTAAGGGTTAATTGACAGTTATCTTGTTATAGGATATTTATACTCCTGTTTAGACACATAAAAACACGCCAAGTTTCATAATTTGTGGCAGCTAGTTTCGGCGAGCGTAACATTGATCGCCACTAGATGTTATTTCTAGGATTTAGTGCTAGGTTTGTTATTTCAAGTTACTGGATTTTCTTTTCTCTTTGTTTTTATCAGTGTGCATGCAAGTGAGAGTACCAGGAAGCAAGCAAAGGAGCAATGACTTACTGTCTCAGACCAACAGCAACTCGAATGTACGATCGCAAAGAAGAGCGATCTCAAGTCATCGATCGACAGCATCTACTCAGCATCGATCGACATTCTTTCACCTTGCGACTAGCAGTGCGACTGACGCATGCAGAACTCTAGCATCCGGACCGACATTGATCACTATCGGCATCGATCGACAGCATCCTCATCACGCATGCGATCGATTACATGCAGTATCGCAGTTCATGGTTGGGCCTATAATACATGGTTCAGAATGAGGATGGAGACTTGCACGACACTCAACGGTCATCTGCGTAATGCAAGATAGGTCAAATGCGATAGACAATCAGGCGGACTATAATCCCTGATATACAGAAGCAGAAGCAGATGCGCCGCAAGTAGCTCAACCTGAAGATAATGCCCAGGCTGCCAGAAGTATAGAAATTTCAAAAGCCAACCAGCAGGACCATGGATTGAATTATGTTTGACAATGGTAGCTGAGCAGGAACAACAGAAGATGATTGTGGATTTGCGAGATGACAAGTTAGATTCAGTGTACCTCCACCTAAACAAAAAAATCGAAGATCTCGACATCTGTGTGGAAAGTTTTGAAAATTAGATGACGCATAGAGTGAAACCGCTACGAGATACTCGAAGTTATGTCAAAGAGGGGAAAGAATCTAGGCAGAGTATCACATCAATGATGTGATGAGGATGATTGATTTGGATAGAAGTCAAGAAAGAGAAGCCACAAAAGGAAGGATGTACATACATAGGAGAATCCGAGTTCATTACGCGAGCCCACATCAAGCATCCATCGACACAAGTTACTACAGAGTCGATCGACGCACGTTCCTGCTAACTTGACGGAATCGGATAGCTTTGCACGCGTCGTTCGCACGCAGAGACGCGCTGCAATGCGAGTCGATGGTACCCAGTCAGCAAGAACGAAGTTGATCGAGTCAAGAGGGTGCACTAATACGGACAACTCGCAGAGCAGCAAGAGGGATACATCAGACATATGATAGTCAATAGAGCTACCTAAGATCATACTAGGAGAGAGCCAAGAGATCATTCTAAAGAAGAAAAGTGATGCCTGGGAAGTTTGTAGGGCCGATGTCTGATCAAAACCATGAATTTCCCAAATTGCCTATGCCGACACACTGGATACAGTCAGTGAGCATTACATGCCCATAGTATAGCTGAGACTTAAATCTCATAGGTAGAGACTTCTCAGCGATTCTTTCTCGTCTTTGTGGCATTGCTCTAGAGTAGCCTCAGAGGTATATACAGAGATGTCCACTGCGGATTCACGACGTCGTAGTCCGCGATAGACTTCCATGCTGATATGGATCATGCCCAGATCAATTGAACTCTTCCTGTTACTTGGAGGGCTTTCGTGAGCCACTGACGATGGGGTGTGTTTTATGCTAGTCAGTAGGGTGATAAATATCCTAAACGAAACAGTTGTCAAATTAACCTTCAGTCTAACACAAAATACAATAATTACTCTTGTCAGAGAGAGATCGGGTGTAGTTAGCTTACGCAGATCTCAACATCAGCAGAGAAACAAAGGCACACAGTAATCGTCTCTAGTTTCTAAAGGCTAGATAAGAAGGTAAACCCTATATATACTTGGTAGCAAGTTAATCAGGTCAAGAAATATCCTTATATATAGATGCATATATGGAAATATGCTAATAATATGAATATGGAAATATGCTTAAATAATATGAATATGGATAATATGCTAGTATGTAGAATATGGAATATGCTAGTAATGTAATATGGAATATAGCTAGTAATCGTAAAATATGGAAATATGCTAGATCAAGGATTTCAGGGGCAGTGGATTATCGTAAGGATAGAAGTCAAACTGGTATGAGAACTAATGGGCAAGCTGTTTATTAGATATTATCCAATAGAACATAGCGATCCTACTTATTTACTGGAGGGAAGGTCATCACCAATTGCCACGTACCGTAAAAGACCCACACCCTCCCATTTCTCATGATTCTATGCGAAGCGCACTGAAGTTTCACCTTACCTGATGGCGCCCCTGGGACTATCCCTTGTAAAAGACTGCACGAAGATTGAGATCCTCTAGCTCTCGCCCTTTCAGATCGTTCCAATAGATTTTCCCGAGTCATTGCGTACACATACACGGGCTCGGCTTTGACATGCAGTAATCCAGCCATTCATTGACTTCAACCTTCAAGAGGAGCAACTCCCTTTCATCTTTTAGGTTACACCGGGTTGTACGAAATTACCTGAGCTGGCCTTTTTCTTGCAAATCTAAAGTAGTGTAGTGTGCTTAGGGTTTCCTTTCTTTTCGAGCTTAGGCTTACGAAGTACTTTCATCAAAGTATACACAGGCTCAGATTCGGGATGTTCCCCAGAACGATAAAAAGGGCTAAACCAGATCTGATTTGTTTTGTGGGTATATTTCTAGAAACCTAAGCCCTCTAAACCAGGAGTAATAGGATTTTTAACTCGTAGCGTTCTTGACTCGGCAATCTCTTTGCCACTAACTCTGAGGGTTGAAAGAAATTCGTTTGAAGGAAGGACATTGGGCGTACGCGGCCACTAACTAACTGTGTCACTATATCAGGGGTTCTAGTTAGCTACTCTTAGAACAGCAGAACGCACAAAAACAACTAGACTTTTGTGCTAAATAATAATTTCTATTTGCAGGGTCCATGAATATTATCAAAAGATCCGGTGTGAAGAACATTCTATTGTTTTGGCCAAGTTAAATTCCTATCACAAGGTTAGCAGCTTATTTGAATTGGGATATAATTAAACCCTAAGAACTGTTTCGTTAGTTTGACTATAAATAAACTGCAGTTGGACATTTAAATAGAGTTAAAAAGATATGAATAGTTAGGATCTTAATCCCAATAGACTCATAGAGGTCATAATTAATAAAATTAAGGTTGGTGGTAAATCTCGATAGATTAAGTTAACCAAACACGATGGTAGCAAGATATGGCAAACTCTCGCGCACTAGCAATTATTGGCGCGCTGAAGACATCTAACTATTATAAATGAAACAACAGATAGCCGACACTTATGCCAGCTCAACTTCAAACTCACAATTAGACTCATGGGTTTGCAGCCTGATTAACCGAATAAATAAAAGATATATCTCAATAATAAATATCTGCCTCTAGCACATATTGATTCAAAACACTCTGCGTAGTATGACACACAGAGACGTCTAGTGTGCCCTTGTAATCTATATGATGTCATGTTCTAACTTCCAGGGCTTATTAAGAAAGTCATGCGAAGGCTGCCTGTATGCCGGGTATACTAGGACATTCCGAACATTGCGGATTTGGCAGAATTATTGGCAACTATTCGACCAAATTCTCGAGGGTGAATTTTTTAAAGGATAGAGGATAAACTCAAGAGGCTGTGGGATCACGTCACTAGTGTAGTTTATGTCTACAGTTCGCGAGGTGGGTAGACTGCGATAAAATACTCACTCGATACATTCAACACTAGAATCAGCTACGGAATTATTCTGCTCCAAATGCTCAACAGAAGGATGCCTCGCAAGTTTCTATCATACTAATAAAAGCTACCATATATACGCTACTTATTGTGTGGGACCTGGAAGGAAATTCGCAAGAATCATAGCCTAGAACACACATAAAAATGACCCTGAGAATGGTATTGAGTTCTAATGATGTAGAAACAATGGTGTCGAACTGGAAATGAAATAGGGACTCTATGATCACCCAGCCGAGAAATGAGCTTATGTGACAAATGCAAAGGACGGGAGGAAGAACGAGGGTTTTGTTAGATTTTCGGGGTCCTTCGGACTGAGAATGAAAGGGAGAGAGTTGGTAGATGCGATAACCAGTAAATAATTAAAGTTGAGTGGAAAAATTTTTCATCACCAGATTATGCTTTATAGTGTTAACGCCGGTTCCACACAACTCCAACAGTAAAAATTGAGTGTGAGGTGCAGAGAGACCAATTTTATAGGTGCGAGCACGCACATGGCTATCTAGCAGGATATAAACGAAAGTGCTAAATTGAAGGTATGATATTTAGCTTAGAAACTAGGATTGAGTGCTGCAATGCCCGCACACGACGAAAAAGGGAGGTCTCGAAGTGGCTCTTACTCAGATTCCACATCAGATTTCGCAGTAACCTTCACCTTCCTTCAAACAGGCATACCAATATTCGATTGGATCTGATCCTCTCACTCTCTCTCGATCCCTCAATCGCCAACTATCCAAGTAATTAGTTCTCTGGGATGCGAGGCTGGACCACCACTAGGTATACTTTTCATTCTGGGGATAACACGGTAGTCGAACCACCCAGCTCTATCGTCAGTGATCTGCATTTATATACGAATCATACAAACTCCCCCACGTTCCGCATCCTCTGCTCACGGAGGACTAACACATATTGAAAAAGAGGCACTTACCTCTCTATGTCCTTGCGCACGCCAAGGAGAGATAGGAGGCAACGTTGGGTGAACGTGGAACTGAACACACTTTGTTCGCAACGGCAACTTCTACGTGTCTATATCAGCTTATGTGAGAGCGCAGTTTATCTTCGCGGATCTTGTGTGATGTCTTTTTTTAATATCTCTTGATTGCCTTCATGTCAACACTCCCCCTCAAGCTTGATCCTAGGAAAACTAGATGCATTTGTATCTTTGGAGACTCCATTTTGATTACCTTGTCTATTTCCCCCCATAATAAGATAAAACCCTCTTCCCCCCTACGCGGTTGGTGGGGCAAAGAACCAGATCATAGCATTGAGATCGACGGCTACCAATAAAACAACCGATACGCAATATGGACAAACACTAGAGCGGAGTAGACACATCCATAGAGGCCGAAAGAGGGTAAGTACAGTTAGTTTTCGACAGGAACCAGATCTAGAAGCAGCGGACACGAAGAGAATAGAGAATCAATTGAATCCGGCTATATATAACCTCTTAAGCTAACACTATGCTGATGAGTTCAAGTATTATGAGGGCGGTATTCTCAGAGTGTGTCGAGCAAGCAAATAGGTAACGCTATCAGAATAGCATGCGGAGTCATTATTTTCTAAGATACTTCCTGAGATAGATAAGTCAGAGAAGGAAGTATTTAACTCTCTCTTGGCAACCTGCGCAACTCAGGAGCAGTCGTGATAACAATCATCCTTGGGCACCAGTCTGATTGAGCGATGGCATATGCGCATCGACAATGTGTTACCATTATTCATTACTTCTCGGATATGGTAGAATACGTTAGAATTTGCTGGGCAATGTGAAGCACAAAGGTTACGCGCTAGGTCCTACAGAGAAATCACATAAAGCGTGTAGTAAGCTCTGGACGCGATGAGGGATATTAGGTAGGATTTTCTTCAAAGAAGGACCCGACAGGTCCTCGTTTAAGGCAGCCGCCTTTGGATTCAGTCAACTCACTTTGTATCACTTCCTCATAGCTTTCTATATTGTCTTGGCGTGTACAACACTTTGGGTGAAATCGGCAACCGAATGAGTTACGGTAATCTCTTATCGCCTAGGCTATCTTTTCACACAATGATAATCGGCGCACTAAAAGTCCCCCCCTTACTTGGCCATCAAATGAACATCAAAACATGAAAACCAGAACATTCCTTGGACAGAAGAAACAGAAGCTGGTATCTCAGACCACGATGGTTTTGGCAAATAAATATGGTGTATCACAAGAGATATCCAGGTAGTTTATTCCTCATCAACTCTGTTAAGTGACCCGTGGCGCCCAAACTCAGAGAGGATATCTCACGATATATCTGGGAAGACAGGATTTGTATATCTTCAGTGCTACTCCATTTCGTAACACCACTCTAAGAACACGAACAACTACACTCCATTGTGGATCCGAAGCGGGAGGCTTTTCTCTACATCTGGCATGAAGACGATATCAAGGAATCAAATGGTTACTTTGGTACCTAATCACCAGCAACACGCCTCACTGTCGATCGACGTCACAACGTCAACATTGCAATCGAGAACGCATTCGTTAAGGTGAGAAGAATTGGCCAAACATTGAACATGCCAATTTCGCGGACACGCGCGTGCCAAAGCACACAAATCACACGACTCAAACATCACTTAGGGCCAGAGAGAGAAGGTAGCAAATTCTGGATATAGATGAGCTTCACCCAACTACTATTCGAGAGTCATCGCAACTCATAGAATAGCCTTTAAACGAACTTCTGCTATGTTCACATAAAACCGGAGAAGAAGTGTGCAAGTCTACGAAAACTCCATCACCAGTCACGAGCCAGTCTAACGATTGTATAGATTATTTGTGCGCACACATCCTTGGACTTGGATCTAAACATAAACAGGCCTTACACAGACTGTCAACTTCCGGAGATGATTCTACTACCCTACCTTAGAGAGCTTGCATTGACTACTCTATACCTAAACTACAGTAGTATAGTGTATTAATAATGCCTCACCATATATATGACGCTACATGCATGGATGTAGGATCGAAGCATGAGAATGGATTCTATTAGTTTTCATGAAAACAGTAGTAACTTACCTGCATTGGCGAACGCATTAATGTCATCACGCAGAGACCTAACTACTAGAGTGCCAATCATTATGCAGTAACTTCAGACTTACAATCTAATTCACACTTAAGCGCTACGATGACGATAGCACATCGAGTCTTCTCGAGGTCTTCCACCACAAGAGTCACCATGATACAAAGGGACGAAAAGTTCCGATGCAGTAACTTACAGTTGGAAGCATAAAGAGTTTCACTCCTGTATCGAAGTTCTTTTTTTAGTATCATTCATTGCCCTTAGTAATAATAGGAGAGAGTTATTTTCTCAGAAATTGGAGAGAGTATTCTGAGGAAAACACACGGAAGGATAAATGCTCACTCTAGGAACTATAGATAATGCTCTGCAAACGACGCAGTCTATTAGAGCAAAATCCTACCCAAGACACGAACACTCCGAGCATCTGCACACGGGCACGGTTAACTACAGGAGAATCATAAAAGAACAAGAAAAGGTGCAGTCGGCAGCTGAAGCCGCAGTCACACGACTACTTCGTTTAGTACATGGTTTCATGAAGATGCAAATTGTGGGCTTCATTCAGAGAAGGAAGGATAAAAAGAAGGATCACTGGGCAAAGAAGGAGATAGAGGTAAGAGAGACAGCTTGATGAATGTTTGACCAGAGCGAGTAGGAGGTATGAGAGTAGCAAACGAACGTATACTTTCTTTTACGGTCCAGAGAGAAACGAGGTATGCAGAGCGAGACGGACTCTGAGCGCCGCTTCTAGGAAGTGCACGATTATCCCTGGGATTCTTCACGTGCCAGAAAGCGCTGAAGATGGAAGCGAGCATATACCACTGAACTTATATGATAGGAGATAAGTTTAGTAGATATTAGAGGTCTTCTTGCATTAATTTTATTAAGAAAATCTAATTCATGAAAAAGTTGGGTAATATATCTATAGAGGTTGCGGACAGAGTCTCCTTTAATCATGTTCGCGAAAAAAAAAAAAAACTCGAGGAAATGAGGAGTCTGCTTTTTGCTCTTACAAGAGAAGACATACGATATCTCTACTTCGTGAGTGGCGCACTGGGTGTCTGATTCGTTTAGGGCAGTGTAAATAAACCATTGCGTCGATCGATACCCATCTTAATTATTTGTCGGAATGTCGACCGATCACCTCCACTCATACACGCAAGCAGGTAGTAACCTCCGTTTTTCCTTGTAAATCTGGTCCTTGAGGTGGAGGCACCAGCCACCTTATTATTTTGATTTTTCTCTACAAATCCTGGCAGACGTAGGCCAATTAATCTCTAGGTGATGAAATCGAGGATGTGTGTTGATATTAAACGGTACTGAAGCGGTTAGTTATACTAGATGTGTTATGTTCGGCTCGTTTTTTAATGTATTTTGAGATTGTTATTATAGGAATTAGATGGAGGACTTATTCAGTGTATATCAGCAATCAAGAGATAGATCCACCATTGAAAGACTCCTATGAGGTGGACCATTCTGATCTGAACCTTCTTTCCTCGCTCTCTTCACCCGAGAGAGGGTGTAATATACTGATTGTATTGGTGATTACGTATGATAGGACATGGATCTTAGCATTACAGATTGTTAGGATTTTTTCTAAACCTATCCGCGGACGGTAGTATTGACAAACTAGCGGACACAAAATGGTAAAGTGTACGAGTCTGGTTGGCGATTGGTTCTGCTAATCATAGTGTTGGTAATGTTTGTTTCTATAGTTTGTTATTTATCCTTGTGAGATCATAAATTGGATATAACTGTAGGGATTTAATTATATATTGTTAATAATCAATCCCAGGTATTGTGTACTAAAGAGTTATAATAGAGGTCGTTGAAAGAGGAATATTGAGGATATTTATTTGACAATATACACGATTTATTGTTCACCTATATATAATATGTTTACTTAGACAACTTTTACCTTTTCCGGGTCACACCATGCCTCACTATTTTTAGCATACACAGATATATCCTTAGTAATGTTCAGGGGTTTGCTTCACCGAGACTGGTGCATCTGTAGATAGCGCCGCAAGGAGGTGAAATCTCCTGTCAACACTTGATAGTCACTGAAGCTCGGATTCGCTTAGTAATAGTTTGAAGGAACCGGATTAGCACTTGATTTCCAACATTAATTTCTCGACATTAACTTTGCCATTTATGCTTTGGGATTGACTCTTTTGCCACCGTCCTGGGAGGTAAAAGTCGTGTGCTTTACTGATTCCCCTCTCTCTCCCTCTTCAGATTAAAAAGGAGTCGAACATGAATTGGTGGATACAACGCATTAAAGCTTGATTTCATATGGATCCTAGAAAGATAGTAAAGGTCAAAAAGAAGTTGAACAGGATCTAGTGGAGAAAAATGATATGCGGGCTTTGATTATAGGGGCGTAGACAATCAGTGCCAATAAATTCTCCGCAGTGCCACATTATTTGGTATATTATAAGAAATCACGCAAACCTACAAGTAATACCAGATTTCAAGAGGGAGATCATCTGAGACTCGACGCAGTATAGGGTAGACGAGAGAAGTAAGATTGGAGCAAGGATAGTCAGAGATAGGCGGTGGAACCATGTGTGGGTGTCATCACAAGAGGGCTCTGCGCAGGAAGAGATATGCAGGAGTGCTATGGACTAGGTTGGCTTTGCGCGAAATCACGTATACATGGCCGGCAAGGTAAAGCTCGAAGCGAGTGTTCATGTTTTTCGGATGCAAAGAAATGAAGGATGTCGTAAGGCAGGGCACACGAGATAGTGCTAGGGACGTTGTAAAATTCATGTGACTGAGGTTAGTGTTGGTACCGGGAGGTCATCTTGGGTTCTTGTAAGCGTGGGGGACGCTTCCGAGAGTCGATGCTTAAGAACCAGTCGGGGGCGCAAACGTAATGGGGGCGGTATGTACGGTGTTAATTTTTGGAAGAGAGGTGGGTTGAATATTGGGTTTATTACCACTACTCCGTGGATTTGGAGACATCGTATGTAGTGGCAAATGTGGAGTGTCGGTCTAAGACGCTAAAGGTTGTACAGTGGATTATTGGACCTTAATAACGACTCATTTTATGGTTGTAGTCTCCCTCGGCTTCACAGATTCTCCAGATATTTAGAAACACTCCTCTAGGGTGCTTAACAAGGCTCTCGTTGGCTTTTGGCGTTTAGAGGTACGTGAAAAGAGGCATGAAGTGGACTAAAAGGTTCACAGGCGATTGGGTGAAGTTTGCGAGTCGAATTAGGCCTATTTATTATCAGTTTTAGAGCCAATGTTATCACGCTGCTCGGACTCATGGGTTGATGGGCCAGAAAAGCGAAACTCTGGGTTAATTGGAGTGTCGGGTTTTGTGGGGATCTTTATGGCAGTAATGTTTTAGAGGGCAGTCTAATTCTATAATAGAGTGATTCCATGCATGAGATTTTGGGATCAGGATAATAATGAGTAGGGCAGCTATCGGAGCTTGGAAGCTTTTGCCGAGTTCCACTTGGTAGCTCGGAGGATGGGTACTAAACTTCCCGTTTGGAGGACCTGAGAGATATTCGCGGTTGTGAAGAGTTAAATTACAAGACTAACGCCGATTGGGTCGTGCTAGGACTCGCGAGGCGCTTCGGGAGCGACCCATAAACAGTTGGATAGTTGGCGTAATGAGACGCGGCGATGTGTTACTCTAAGTCATTGCATCGCGTCTTCACTAGGAACTTTGTGAAGTAGGCGGATCTTTGAGACCTGTTTGGCATATGGTTTGCGCCGGATACCCGAACGAGGTGTGGCCAGTGTGCGTTCGCTTCCAGTTTGTGCACGCAGAGAGCGAGGCGTCGAATTGTTACTATTTCACCAGAGAGCTCGTGCAATTAGTTGTTGGAAGATAGCAGCTTAAGAAGCAACAAGGAAATTACATGAGATTTACCATTTGGCGATCAGATGTTCATTTGCCCTAGAAACATGTTGGCTTTAGGTGTTTTAAATATTATTTTACACTTTTTATGGCAACATTGCCATCCGTTTTCTTACGAAAAAAAATGTGGGCGACTAGCGTGGTTACACGGGTAGGGTTTGTGTGCTAAGCTGTGGTCGTTGGGCTGGAGTACAGGATGCACTCACGCCGAATAAGGGTTTTTACGGCTAGATTTTATTTTAAGGTTGCGAGAATCGGGGAAGTGATATTTCGGACGTATAACCAACTCCTTTCGGGAGATTTGTATTGGAGGTGTGAGTGGAGGGGAGGCCCAAACACGGGCGATAGGTGGTAGCGGAGTTTTGTAGTGGAAGGACATATTGAAAAATAGGAGCGTCCAGTAAAACAATGATCTTCTATAGAAGGGCCTCTATTTGAGTGGGTAAGATTAACTCTACTGCAACATATAATTGTGTGTGTTGATTTCGGCTGTGTAGCTGGGTGGCAATAGGAAGTAGGCGCTCACACTATTGGAGATATCGCATGATAGATAGGGCATGGGAGGTGCGGTAGGGGGTGTGCACCCAAGTGCTAGGACCGGATGGCGAGTGGCGTCTATCAGTGTCTGATCCTACATTTATATTGTTTACCTAGAGTGTATCTAAATACATATCCGGGAATATTCTATTTTCTGGGAAATATGCGGGTGTATGGGTCTATTTTCGCGTAATCCAATAAGCTAAAATAGAAATTCTTCCATCGTTAGGGTTTTAGCTCTTAACAATGAATCTGTGTGTATTTTTTGAAACATCGATGTCTTGCTAATGAGTTAGAATAGTTGATTTGAAAACACCTGGAATTAGGGGTCTAGAAGGATTCAAACCGTTGATTTGGATTATTTGATGTTAAGTGAATGTAAATAATATATATATATATATATATATATAGTAAGTTAATTATATATAATTGAATAGTTATTGAATGATAAGGACTATGTGAGAGATTGGCGGGGAACCAGAGATGTTTTGAGTATCCGCGCCGATGTTTTGGAGATTTTGGGGTGGCAGAGGACGTTTTGCATATCGACGCAAAGGTATGATTTGCGGGGTACAGACACAAACGTCTATACTATCGAACGCCTAGGGTATCTATATCCTTATGAGGAAAATTCGGAGTGTATGGACTAAGCGCTTATGCATCATTCATTGTTGTTTTGTGTGATGCTTTAAGGGCATCCGGTTTGTTACTTGTTAGAGCTAAGCTTCCATAGTGGAAGTTCTATTACTTTAGTCCAGAGGTCTTGGTGTGTCTAGCTCCCAACCTCACTGCAGTGCCTCCCCTGTTTCTCCCCCTCTTTGTTCCCGCTATCAGGTGAGACTGACGATAGCACGAGTGATCAACTTGTTATTCAAACGAGAGTTGATTTAGTTAATCTAGTGAACTTAATCGTATTCGGGTTTTGGTGTTTTTTATGCGTTATCATTTTTTATCTTTTTCTATTTCAGACTTCTCTGGAATTTGGATTCAGTTGACTTAAAGTCCTTGTTGACATTTTCATAGAGACGAATTATCAGTCATACGATCAATTTATTGGGATTATAATGTTAAGCGATGAGTACTATAGGCAGTAAGTACTAAGACGTGCAAATATTTCAGGAAGTGTCTGTATTAAGATGTGATTTCAACAAATGTCCTCGGTGGACTCAATCCAATTATGAATAGGTAACCGAATTGACGCTACCGGGAGGAATCATTTTGGGAATATATGGGAAAGGGTTAAGAGAATGGGATCTTGCTAACCATCAATTAGGATTCTACGCGATACAGCAAGCGTTGACTTACTCTGTATTTATTCTGGTTGCGCTAGCTCACTCTTACACTCTCACAGTATCCACGTCGATTATAACTTCCCATGACAGTGTTATAAGCCACGGTACCGCTTTATACTATATCTATTATCGTTATCTATGAGATCACGGACGGTTGAGCTTCTATGGAAACCCTTAGCGCAGATTCTTTAGAGCAAATTTTTACATTATATCGCGTGGATGTAGTAAAGAGTATTCACTTGGAGGGCACAATGGTACATGTGGTGAATTCTAGTGGGCGTTCATATTTACACTATATTTGACATAATTCGTGAGCCATTTAGGACAATATTCTAATGTGTGAGTTTAGGCCATATTTTTCATATGCACCACGCAAGATCGGGGATTGGCGGTGGACCAAACCTCCTACTGATAAGGAAACATTTCCTAAGACTGATTACTTGTCTAACGACCGGAGGAGGAGCGGAGGTTATTTTGTATGAGGTATTGGTCCACACATTAGTCATCCATGGGGCGGTCGAGGGCATCTTACAAGATGGACTTTTAATCGAGGGGCTGGTTTACGCCCATACTGCGCGAGAATTAAAGCTAACTCTATCTTGTAGATAGTCGATTTTTTGAGTACTGTCGTTGAGTCTCTCCTGGTTCGCCGTAGCAAATACTGGTTTCACCAACCGCTGGTTCTTCTGAAGGAAGTTTGGGAGTAGAAATATTATGTAACTATTCTTCGTGAGTTGGAATTATAGATTGTATAAAAAGGCTTAAGGGAATTGATTTGGCTACCAATGTCACCAAAGTTGACTTACCTTTTCCGTCACACATCCATTATAACTCCAGGGTTAAGCGTGCTTATGCTGGAGTAGTGAAAGGATGGGTGACCTATCAGGAAGTGATTCGTGATACCGTGTGAGTGAGACAAAGCACGGGAAAAGGTCATATGGTGATTGCAAGGGTTAGTAAACAATGATTTCGAGCCTTGGAAAAATTTTAATGCTCGGCCATCAGACGGGATGGGGCTTACGGGCCGAGAGAGCGGGTGTGGGTGGCTCATTAGCCCTGGCGGTCGGGGCATTACAAAAACATTATGTAAAAAGCTTTATTTGGACTCAAAAATCAGTGCAAAATCACCCTGAAGTTAAATCAATATCATAAGAGTTATGATGAAGAACTTATCCCATTTTCAAACTAACTGATTTTAGTTTACGATGTTTGGAGTTTTGGCAATTTCTTCTTGATTCTACTCAAATCAGAAAGAATTACGATGTAAAACTCTTTATTTGGATTCATAAATCAGTGGAGAATCACCTTGAAGTTTAATCAATATCATAGGAGTTATGATAAAGAAATTATCCTAGTTTCAATCGAAGTGATTCCAGTTCTCCATGTTTGGAGATTTGACAATTTCTTCTTGATTATAATAAAATCAGAATGAATCACGTTGTAAGCATATTTATTGGACTCATAAATCAGTGGAGAATCAGCCTGAAATTGAATCAATATCATATGAGTTAGGATAAAGAAATTGTTCCACTTTCAAACGAACTGATTCCAGTTTACCATGTTTGGAGATTTGGCGATTTCTTCTTGATTCTAATAAAACCAGAAAGAATCATGATGTCAAAAGCTTGATTTAGACTCATAAATCAGTGAAAAATCACACTAAAGTTTACTCAGTATGGAGATTATGCAAATTCTTGTTGATAATAATCAAACCAAAATAAATCAAGACGTATGAAGAATGATTTAGACTCATAAATCAGTGGAGAATCACCCTTAAGTTTAATCCATATCATAGGAGTTATGATGAAGAATTTATCCTAGTTTCAACCAAAGTGATTCATGTTTACCTTGTTTGGAGATTTGACAATTTCTTCTTTATTCTAATCAAACAAGAATTAATTACGATGTAAGCATCTTTATTTGGACTTATAAATCAGTGGAGAATCACCCTGAACTTGAATCAATATCATAGGAGTTATGATGAAGAAATCATCCAACTTTCTAGCGAAGTGATTCCAGTTTACCCTGTTTGGAGATTTGGAAAATCTTCTTTTTGATTCTAATCAAAGCAGAATGAATCACTATGTAAGAATATTCATTTCAACTCATAAATCAGTGGTGAATCACCCTGACGTTGAATAAGTATCATAAGAGTTATGATGAAAAAGTTATCCCACTTTCAATCGAAGTGATTCCAGTTTACCCTATTTGGGATTTGGCAGTTTCTTGTTTATTCTAATCAAAACATAATGACTCACAAGGTAAGAATCTTTATTTGGATTCATAAATCAGTGGAGAATCACCTTGAAGTTGAATAAATATCATAGGAGTTATGATGAAAAAATTATCCCACTTTCAATCGAAGTGATTCTAGTTCACCATGGTTGGAGATTTGGCAATTTCTTCTTGATTCTAATATAATCAGAATGAATCACGATGTAAGCATATTTATTGGAATCACAAATCAGTGGAGAATCACCCTGAAATTGAACAAATACCATAGGAGTTAGGATAAAGAAATTATTCCACTTTCAAGAGAAGTGGTTCTAGTTTACCATGTTTTGGAGATTTGACAATTTCTTCTCGATTCTAATAAAACCAGAAAGAATCATGATGTCAGAAGCCTGATCTAGACTCATAAATCAGTGGAAAATCACCCTGAAGTTTAATCAATATCATACGAGTTATCTTGCTTTCAAATGAAGTGATTCCTGTTTACTTTGTTTGGAGATTTAGCAATTTCTTGTTGATTCTAATCAAACCAAAATGAATCAGGGCGTATGAAGCTAAATTTAGAGTCATAAATCAGTGGAGAATCACCCTTAAGTTTAATCCATATCATAGGGTTATGATTACAAATTTATCACAGTTTCAACCGAAGTGATTCATGTTTACCCTATATGGAGATTTGGCAAATTCTTCTTTATTCTAATCAAACCACATTGAATAACGATCTAAGCATCTTTATTTGGACTCATAAATCAGTGGAGAATCACCCTGAAGTTGAATTAATATCATAGGAGTTATGATGAAGAAATTCTCCCACTTTCAAGCAAAGTGATTCCAGATTACCATGTTTGGAGATTTAGCAAATTTCTTGTTTATTCTAATCAAAACAGAATGAATCACTATGTAAGAATATTAATTTGGAATCATAAATCAGTGTAGAATTACCCTGAAGTTGAATAAATATCATAAGAGTTATGATGAAGAAGTTATCCCACTTCCTATTGAAGTGATTCCAGGTTACCCTGTTTGGAGATTTGACAATTTCTTTTTGATTCTAATCAAACCAGAATGAATCATGATGTAATAAGCTTGATTTGGATTCATAAATCATTGGAGAATCACCCTTAAGTTGAATCAATATCATAGGATTTATGATGAAGAAGTTATTCCAGTTTCAACTGAAGTGATTCCAATTCACCCGCTTTGGAGATTTGGCAATTTCTTCTTGATATTAATAAAATCAGAATGAATCACGATATAAGCATCTTTATTTAGACTCATAAATAAGTGGAGAATCATCCTAAAGTTGAATCGATATCATAGGAGTTATGATAAAGAAGGTATCCCCAGTTTCAACCGAAGTGATTCCAATTTACCTTGTTTGGAGAATTAGTAATTTCTTCTTTATTCTAATAAAACCAGAATGAATTACGATGTAAGGATCTTTATTTGGTGGATTCATAAATCAGTGGCAAATAACCCTGAATTTTAATCAATATCATACTAGTTATGATGAAGAAATTATTCCATTTTCAAGCGCAGTGATTCCAGTTTACCCTGTTTGGAGATTTGGCAGTTTCTTGTTGATTCTAATCAAAACATAATGAATCACGATGTAAGAAGCTTTATTTTGACTCAAGAATCAAGGGAGAATCACCTTGAAGTTGAATCAATATCATAAGATTTAAAATGAAGAAGTTATCTCACTTTGAAACGAAATGATTTCAATTTACCCTGTTTGGAGATTTGGCAATTTCTTCTTGATTAAAATCAAACCAGAATGAATTACGATGTAAGAATCTTTATTTGGATTCATAAATTAGTGGAGAATCACCCTGAAATTTAATAAATATCATAGGAGTTAGGATGAAGAAATTATCCTACTCTGAAGCAGAGTGATTTCAGTTTACCCAGTTTGGAGATTCATAAATTTCTTCTCGATTCTAGTAAAACC
>CAJHQP010004154.1:0-58566 GCA_905132765.1 Moricandia arvensis
TTAATTCTTCTTAACTAAAACAAACCAAAGGGAGGATCAAAAACTCTCGTGGGGGTATTGGATTTAGAAGTTTGATTTAATAAAAATTAAATATTATATATTAATCATCCCGAGAAAATCGGGAATCAGATACAACGGTTACAACCTCGTCTTGAACAAAAGTATCAAAGTCTAACTATTACAAGTCTAGTTTCGCTCACCCATTAAACCCGGCACATTTCGCTATTGTTTTTCAAATTTTCTTGATATCGTTCTCAACTTTCGACATGGTTCTCAGAAAAGTGAGGTTTTCCTTGTTGTTTCGATTGTCGAGAATTCCATTAACATCTCCGAAGTAGCTTGTTCCTGATGCACTCCACAAATCTTATAACTTTCTTTTTCTATAAAGCGCAAGACGACCCTAGGGGAAGATTCAAATACTTACCAAGAATCCTTGCGATTGCCACCAAAGTTGGTCTGTGTGTAACACCACATGACGATCGAACCGCGTCCTAACTCAAGCAAGTGCTCGCTATTGCCGCTTATGAAATCTGCACAAAAATGGACTGGAAGCACCGCCACTCCCATTCTAACCAGTCTCATCACCTACATGGAAAGTCAAGTGCACCACCACAAGAGCTCCTTGAGCTAAAGTCGCCTTGGGAAGTGAACAAGACCATAAGGAGACGCCAAGGCAGGAATGACATCTCGAGCACATCCTCGCCTTTTGTTGCCTTTGAAAACCAAAGAACAATATCCAAACTGTGAAGACTCGTCTCCGGCGTCATTGGAGAGAGGCCAAACGATGAACACACAATACACGAACAAGCAAAAGGCATTCGCCAATTCGAGGTAAAGCTAGAGGGGAACCTTGAAGAAGTTATCCGAAGTGAAGTGGCCGATCAAGCTGTTCAGAAGCAGCCATAGACGAGCTTGCTACAAGCAACAAATCCAAATACACAGGCCGGAGCTGAGATAGAGAACCATCTCCTACTGCATACATTTGCCCCAAAGCCCGCCTCCGATCTGAGAGAGCACCGAAGCTCACCTGACTACTGTAAGAGGGAGCTCACATGACTACGGGAAGAGAGAGCTGGACCACACCGACGCCAGAAAGAACCAAGGAACCAACCACCATAACCGAACGAAAACACCTATTAAGCACCGAACAAGCCAAAAACTCTAGAGCCGAGACCGACCATAACCAACTATAACGACGATGGCTTCCGGGAGAGATCAAAAAAGGTAAAACTGAACTACCCCACTAGGCCCTAAACTCCGACCTCCACCGCAAAGACCGCCTCAGAACCTCACCATTAAGCAACCAGAAGCAGCAACGTCCCCAGATTTAAAGATCTCGCAAGTGACTCTCACCGGAAAGTGACCCAACCGCAAATCCACGAGCATATCAGAGAGAGAGAGAGCGGAGATCCAACGAAAAGCAAAGAGCAAAGGATAGCAAAGGGGAGGAGGGGTCCTCCCGCAGAAGTCAGAGACGTCTTCAAATCACTTCTGAGTTTGAGAGAGAGAGAGAGAGAGAGTTATCTTTAATATTGAATTAGAAGTTTGATTGAATTCAAAAGAAATCAGAGTTTTCACTAAATTCTTATGTTATTCAATCAAAGATTTCATCAATTCTTCAAATTCTTGTGTTGTTGGATTAAGTATTTGTAATCATTCTTCTGAAAATCTTTAAATTCTAGTGTTATTCAATTTAGTAATTTCCTAATTCTATTAAATGTTTGTGTTATACAATTTTTGGTGGATTTTGTGATAATTGTATTTGAAAAAAATTTAATGAAAAAATTACTAAAATTTAAAGAACCAATTCTTTAGCTTTAGGCTCGGATTTGATGACTATATATATATATATATACGTCAAGATTATTAATCATTATAATATGATAGATATGAAAATACAATTTTATTATAAATTTAAAATATGTTATCATCTTAACGAATGATAAAATATATTGTTTTCATAATTTATGTTATTATAGAATTATCTTATCCCTACATTCTACATATTTATATACTAATACATAATTACTGTTATTTTACGGTGGTCTAAAAATCAGCCTAAACAGCTAATCAAGCATAAAAAATATCTTTTCTAAAAAATTGTATTAGGTGTTTGCCTAATCAATAATCTCCTAAAAAGTGTTTAATTACTGCATAGTATTTCTTGAACATTTTTTTCATTAGTTTTATTTAATTGTTTTCAGAAATGATTTTCTTTATTTTAGTATTTAGTCAAATTTTTGTTTATTCCTTTATGTAAAAAAGCTAGTTCATAGTATTGAAAAGAAATGACAGTCATCAAATTTATTTGAATTCTTTTAAAAATTAAAACATCAAAAACTAGACGAATGCATTAAAATTCTTATCAAATCCCTTAAAATATTTTTGAAACTATTATTTATATCATCTATTGAATTCTTTTAGAATTAGTTAAATTCTTCCATCTAATACCACTCCTTATAAGCAACTTATTTATGTTTTACGTCGTCTATATTACAAATGACAAATGATCTAACATATCAAAGTATCAAATTACAATACTATATTAATTATACTAGTAATGATATACGTAGAACAAGTGACCTAAAATATTATATTTCTTTAACTTTTTCCTAAATAATTTTTAATAATTTTCATCTCACAATATTACGTAATTAATATATCTTAAAATATCAATACTTATTAACAATTTTTGTCAAATATTTTTGCATTTGTTGACCACATTAAACTTTATCATGCATGTTTTTACATATATATACATATTGGTTATAGGCATGAATACATTACAATATTACACTATTTATACCAACAAATAATTTACTAGCAACTAACAACTTGATAAAAGCGGGAAACACTATTTAAACTTCAGAATAAAACAATGACTCTCTTCGGGGCCGAGTCTCTACGGCAGCGTCCGACGACCAGGTAATACAAGCCGTAACAGTATAAATTCTTTTTCATTTAATAGCAACAATCAAATTAAGTGTTTATTAATTAAATTAACTTTTTGTTTCCAACAAAAAGAAATTAAGTGTTTATTAATTAATTTTTTTTTTGTTTTCAACAAAAAAAATTAAGTGTTTATAAAAAGAAGCTTCAGATTGCCGAGAAAACACCAGCCATTTTCTCTTTCTCTGGAATTTCCTATACATTTTTTACAAAGTGATTTCACACATATTAACTTTATAATCAATTTTAATAAAAAATGATCTGACATATTATAAAGAAAGACATTACTTATAGTTAAATGTGAAATGACTTATGCATTTAGTGTTAATTTCTACTTTTGGTAAACGTTATAGAATATAGTAATAACATTTACATCTTCATTAAAATAAATATATAAATAATATAATAATATAAATATATTTTTTTACAAATTTCAAAATAATATTAAGTCTATTTTTACAAATATACAATTTTTATTACTAAACAAGATTTTCAGAATTTTAGACAATCTTCTTTAAACAAGTAAAAATTTTAATCGTAAATCTTTTGATTCTACATATTTAGAAATCATGTTAAATTTTATTTTCATAATTATACAATTTTTATATCATTTAAAAAAAATATATATAGGTTGATTTAATATATCTTAAGCAAAAAAATAAATGAAAATATGTCTAAGATTATAATTTTTAATATATATATATATTCTTAAATATAATTTGAAATAAATACACATTATTTTATCTTATTTTGTGTTCAACTATATCAGCATATATATAAAAATATTGATATAAATATAATAAAATAAAATATTAATAAGATTTTACTTTAAATAATAATTTGAATTTAAATTTTTTGTCGCTACACATAGTGCAAGAAAACACTTAGTCAACAACAAATATTATGAGCTTTAACAGCGATTTTCTCTCTCCATCGTATTATTTGCCTTCGTATCTATCTTATTTTTATATTGTTAGTCGCTATCGCAACGGCTTCACCCTGAACTAGGATTACATTGATTAAACTTCATAAGCAAACTTATTCATGTAACTGTCAAAACATAAAAACTTCACTCTTTAACTAAATACCAAAATATATGTATATATACATAGTAAATTAATTATTTGCGCTAATTATTCATATAATAGATATTTACTTTAGGTACTAAATAATATTTTAAAGAATGTTGGTATTTATTTGGGATTGATCTCAAGTTTGGTATAAGTTTGTTTTGGAAATTTGGGCTTTTTCAGATATTGATTAGGTTCGAGTTTGGTTCAAGTAAAACTCATAACCTAAAATGTCGAGAACAAAATCCATTCAGTATTTATGTCAGATTTGGTTTAGATTCATTTTAATCTGTCGGATTCAGCTTGAGTTTTTAGATTCGGTTTATTTGCTCACCCATTATACAAACCATATATATTATTACAATATTCATAGACTAATAATTATATTATTGTTAACATAATTTTGCTAGTCAAAAAAAGTGTCCTAGACTTAGAATTTGACAATTTTGATATATTTTCGCAATTTTGGTTGTATAACATTGCGCTAAGTGTGTTTTATGGTCTGCTTCTCAAATCTAGGTTGACAAATTTTGAGATTGTTGGATTTTAAGTTCAAGATCATTTTATTTATTTATTAGCAACATATTATTTACCAGTTTATGCATGTTATCATGGAATTACATAGTTTTGATATATTATTTTGTTCATATGTGTGGCTATATGATAACGTTTCATTTGTATAGTTAGCGATTGTTAAAAAGCGTTGTTAAAATCTATATCGTAGTTTATGTACTTTATTTTTTTTGTTTATGGACAAAACTCAAATTTGTTGGTAATTTGATAGGCACTCTAGGAAACATTTACGGTGATAATCAAATTAATTAATCAAGTAAGAAATGAAGAAAGAGATTAACATTTAGATCTTTAGTATATGGACTTTAAGTGAATCAGAAAAGAAAAATTAAACTGATCGCGAAAATTTCAATTGAATAAGATAACTACTGGCATACGAAATATAAGAATAAGGGATATTCCAATTTGTATCAATCAAGTAAACCCCACTTGCTATCACTCACCTGATACATGTTGCCTAAAACTTTTTTGATTGTTTTGTAAAATTTTGTCACTACCCTCAAAAAATCAATTTGTTTATTTGGATTTCGTCGATGTTTTTGATGAGGGACTTATAGTATTACTTTTAGTAATAATACAAAAAGGTAAGTACTTTAGGAGTGTTTCTATGTTTTCTCCAATCAATTTCTAGAAAACTCAATTTCCATTCTTCATCTCTGGTCATGCGCTTTTCCGGTGACTCTTTTTAACACTTTTCTATTATTTTTTTCTTCGCCTTCTCTCATTTTGTTTTTGTCTTAAATCGATATATTGAATGTTCTGATTTTTCGGGGTCTCGCCGCAGACTTGAGGGTCAAAGGTGACATCTTATCAGTGCCGGCTCTTGGGGTGTGCCCAAGGTGCACAGGCACATGGTCCTCTTTTTTTTTGAAAAATCCTTTAATAAATTAGGGTCAAAATTTGTTAAAATTATAAAGATTAGGGCCCTAATTTGTAAATTCACAGAAATATAGCTATAATTTTGGAGAAAAAAAATATCTGGGCCCAAGGTCCATAGTTTAACTAAGACGGGCCTGCATCTTATGGCGATCTTTGAAGAGCGGTGAGTCTTAATGAGGCTATAGCAAGGTCGACTTTTAGGGCTAAAGTAAATCACCATATCAATTTTCCTTTTCTAGATCTGCGGTGCTTTTCTCAAGGCGATGGTGTGTGATTCAGTGGAATACCTCATTCACCCTGGATTTATCGTTGACAAATGGAGTGGGGCGTCGGTCGGTGGAAGGTCGTATCCTCAGTTCTCGAGGTCAGCGCATCATAGGATTAGCCTCACAAAGAGATCTACCGGAGGAGTGAAGCCTATAGTGGGTATGCGGTGGCTCTCCACATCCTGACGATGGTTCGGCGGTGGAGATTCATGTTGTAGAAATCGGACCGGATAGAGCAGGGTCGCAGCTAATAATTTGAGAGATAGTGTAATAAATGGAACACTCGATTTAACATGGAAAATCCCAAAGGGTAAAAACCACGGACAAGGTAGAAGAATTTATTCCGAGAAAAATAATAGGAGTTACAATCTCTCAATTATAACGGAGAAAACTGATAAATAATTCTCTTGTTATAACAGGAGAAAAAATATCCAAATTTTCTAAATAATTTTCTCTCCACCCGATCCCAAATACCCGCAAGAAATTATCTCAAAAAACTTTTTTTCTTTCTTCTCGCTCTCACGTTCTTCTTCTTCACTCTTTCTCTCTGTAATTTTTGGGATGATTTTGAGGTGATGTCATGGCTGATATTTATAGAGGTTATGGGCATTGGTAGGTGCCTACAAGAGTTGACAAAACTCATCTCCTTTTACGGCCACCGTCCACGCCATCACCGTCCACGCCATCACCGTCCACGCCGTCACCGTCCATGCCGTCCACATGAAGAACGTTGTTTTAACAATCTCCCACTTGAAGATTTGATTGAGGATCAATCGGATCTTTACACCATTCTTTCTACCTTGTCATTCCATGTTGCTTACGTCTCCATCAGGCCACAAGAGGATTGACACCAAATAAATTTGTCAGTGGTGACTGCTTTTGTCAGAAAATCTGCTACGTTTTCTTTCATATGAATCTTCTGCATATCCACCGTTCCCTCTTCCAATTTCTCACGAACGAAGTGATATTGGACTCGTATGTGCTTGGTTTTTGAGTGAAAGGCTGGATTCCTTGCTAGATGCACGGCACTCTAATTGTCACAAAAGAGAGAAATTTTCTCTTGTTTGTGCCCGAGTTCCTCCATTACCATCTTCATCCACATTGCCTCTTTACTAGCTTGTGTAGCTGCTACATATTCTGCTTCTGTTGTTGACGTAGCCACAATTGACTGTAGTTTTGAAACCCAGCTTACAGATCCACTAGCAAGTGCAAACACATATCCGGTTGTGGATTTGATTTTATCCAGATCGCCTGCATAATCTGAATCAACATAGCCTCTAACAACAAAGTCTGATCCTCCATAACATAATGCAACATCCGAGGTACCCTTGATGTATCTTAGGATCCTCTTTACGGCATTCCAGTGCTCTTTACCAGGATTCGCCATGTACCGACTTACTACTCCCACTGCTTGTGCAATGTCTGGTCGTGTACAATTCATTGCGAACATTAAGCTTCCCACTGCTGATGCATACGGTACTCGAGACATTTCCATCCTTCCTTCTTCACTGCTAGGACTCATACTGGAGGATAACTTGAAATTAATAGGAAGTGGAGTAAAGACTGGCTTACAATCTTGCATATTGAACCTCCGCAATATTTTCTTCAAATATTTTTTTTGTTAAAGCCAAATCTTTCTATTATTTCTGTCTCGGTGAATTTGCATCCCTAGAATCTTGTTTGCTGGTCCCAAGTCCTTCATCTCAAACTCCCTAGCCAATTGTGCCTTCAATTCATTGGTACGATCATTGTTGGGTCATGCTATCAACATGTCGTCTACATACAACAACAAAGTAATGAAATCTCTTTCACCAAACCTCTTGAAATATGCACAAGGGTCTGCATTAAGTCTGTTGTATCCAAGGCTCATAATGAAGGAATCAAATCTCTTGTACTAACATCTTGGCGCCTTCTTTAGACCGTACATAAATTTTTTCAACCTGCAAACCAAGTTCTCTTTTTCTTCAAAATCTTCTGGTTGGAGCATGTAAATTTCTTCCTCAAGATTTCAATGAAGAAAAGCTGTCTTCACATCTAACTGCTCTAGATGTAAGTCAAATGTAGCACACATTGCCAACTGTATCCGAACTGTTGTAAGTCGAACCACATGTGAAAAGATTTCATTAAAATCAATGCCTTCTTTCTGAGCATATCCTTTCACCACCAGTCTAGCACGATACCGCTCCACTTGGTCATCACCATTTCGCTTGATCTTGTAGACCCGTTTGTTTCCAATGCCTTTTCTTCCTGGTGGTAATGGTATGAGCTCCCAAGTTTTATTTTTATGTAGAGCTTCAATTTCTTCTTGCATTGCTTCCATCCATTGAGATACGTCTCGACTACTCAATGCTTCTTCAAGATTTGATGGCTCTCCGTCTTCAGTTAAAAGACAATATGCAACATTGCAGCTCATATCATAGTCTTCGTGCCAAGTTGGTGTAGTTCTTACACGTTTTCCTTTACCAATTTCTTCTTCCAACTCGGCAGGTTCTGCTTCCTCGTGTTATGGTGTTGCTTCAGAAGAATTCTCCTTTTCCACTTGTACTGCTACAGACTCTGACATTTCTTTTGAATTGCTATTTTCTTCTTCGATCTTCTTATCTTCTGTGAAGATAACATCCCTGCTGATTATAACCTTGTGGGCAATGGGATCCCACAAGTGATACCCCTTCACTCCATCAGCATATCCCAAGAACAAGCACCTTCTAGATTTTGGATCTAGTTTTGTAGTTTCTTGGGTATTGTACATCACGTACACTGGACTCCCAAATATATGGAGGTCTGAATAGTCTACTAGCTTACTTGTCCACATCTCCATCGGCGTCTTCAACTCAATTGCAGTTGATGGCGATCGATTTATCACATAACAAGCAGTGTTGACTGCTTCTGCCCAGAATTTCTTCTCTAAGCTTGCAGCTCCCAACATTTCTCTTGTTCTTTCTAACATGGTCATGTTCATCCGCTCTGCCACTCCATTTTGTTGAGGAGTGTATGATGTAGTGAACTGCCTTTTGATTCCCTCTGCTTTACAAAATTTGATAAATGCATCACTAGTGTATTCACCTCCATTATCTGACCTCAAACATTTGATCTTCTCTCAGATTCGAGTTCCACCCGTGCTTTGAAAACTTTGAAAACTGAAAACACATATGCCTTACTCTTGATAGGATACACCCAACATCTCCTGGAATAGTCATCGATGAAGGACACAAAGTATTTCTCTCCTCCTAGTGATATAACTGGTGCTTGCCACACATCAGAGTGAACCAATTCTAGAACCGCTTTACTTCTAGAATTCAATGTGCTAAACTTTAGCCAATGCTGCTTACTTGTAATACAATGCTCACAAAAGGATAATGATACCTTTGTGAGACCCGGAAGTAACTTATTCTCTGCAAGAATTTTCATGCCTTGTTCCGACATATGCCCAAGTTTATGATGCCACACCGTTGTAACCTTCTCACTGGAGCAACTTGAAGCAACAAATGCTTCTGATTCTGACAGAGTTTTCCTTTTAACATGTATAACTTCGTAGCTATCTTCTCTCCTTTCATAAGCACAAATGCTCCTCTAATTACTTTTAGACTTCCATTCTCGACTTCAACTTTGCAACCAAGATCATCAAGTTGCCCTACAGATAATAAATTCTTTTTCAGGCCTTCCACGTGCCGCACCTCATGAATAGTACGAACTGTAACATCATACATCTTCAGTTGAATGGATATAGTGCCAAAAATCTTAAGTTCATGATCATTCAACTGTACACAAATCCTCCACAGATGGGTTCATATTGATGGAACCACTCTCTTCTAGAGGTCATGTGATATGTAGCTCCTGAGTCGAACAACCATATATCAGCGAACCTTCTCCTATTTTCGCTCGAAATTGCTGCTTCACAACACAAGGCTATTCCATTATCTGAAGTGTTTGCAACATTTCCTTGAGGGTTGGAATTCTTTAATTCCCAACAATCCTTCTTCAAGTGACCCTTCTTGCCACAATGGTAGCATTTATAAATCTTCTTACTTCTTGATTTTGATCTACCATGTTTGTTACTCCCACTTGAGCCATGCTCCATTGATCTCCCTCTCATCACCGTCAATGCCTCTACTTGTGAATTTTCTCGTCTGTGTTCTTTACTCTTGTGCCGACTTTCTTCTTCTAGAACCGCAGCTGCAACATCGTCAAAGACTAGATTGTCGGTGGAGACATTATTTGTTAAGTTGATGATGAGTTGATCATATGAATCTGGTAGACTTTGAAGTAGCAGCTCAGCATGTTCATGTGATTCTACTTTATAACTCAACGAAGTGAGTTGAGAAAATAAAGTATTCAAGGTGTTGATGTGCTCCGTCACTGAAGTAGATTCTACCATCCGAAGAGTATAAAGCTTCCTCTTAAGGAAAATTTTATTGTGCAACGATTTGGCCTCGTACAATTTTGCAAGGTGATCCCATATCTCCTTTGCAGTCTTCTTCTCCTCTATGCTTGACAACACTCCATCTGCAAGGGCCAGATGAAGATTTGCAATAGCGTTCCCGTCCATCTCGTTCAACTTATCATCATCATATGTGTATGTAGCCGGTCTTGCACTAATGGCCGCTAAAACAACCATCTTTTCTCAAGATAGCTTTCATCTTCAACTTCCACAGCGCAAAATTACTGCCGTTGAATTTCTCGATCTCAAATTTTGCCGCCATTGCTTCTTCCAGAACCTGGCTCTGATACCACTTGTTGTAGAAATCGGACCAGATAGAGTAGGGTCGCAGCTAATAATTTGAGAAATAGTGTAATAAATGGAACACTGGATTTAACGTGGAAAACCCCAAAGGGTAAAAACCACGGACAAGGTAGAAAAATTTATTCCGAGAAAATAATAGGAGTTACAACCTCTCAATTATAACGGAGAAAACTGATAAATAATTATCTTGTTATAACAGGAGAAAAAATATCCAAACTCTCTAAATAATTTTCTCTCCACCCGATCCCAAATACCCGCAAGAAATTATCTCAAGAAAAAAAACTTTTTTTTTCTTTCTTCTCTCTCTCACGTTCTTCTTCTTCACTCTTTCTTTCTATGATTTTTGGGATGATTTTGAGGTGATGCCATGGCTGATACTTATAGAGGTTATGGGCATTGGTAGGTGCCTACAAGAGTTGACAAAACTCATCTCCATTTACGGCCACCGTCCACGCCATCACCATCCACGCCGTCACCGTCCATGCCGTCCACATGAAGAACGTTGTTTTAACAATTCACACCATTGGATTTCAAAGTGATGTTCCAGTTGTGATGCTACCACCAAAGTCCGTCTTTCCATTACGGGTTCATCATGTTTCTTGGGCTAAGGAGCGGACACTTGACATTGGAGGTGTTGGTCATCCACAACTGTTGCGCCGGAAAGTGAAGAGGTATTGGGCCGGGTTTTTCAATCTAATCATTTGGAGCCCAATGCATTGGGCTGCTCAAGGTATTGGTCTTCGGTTTACCACACTCGAGCTCTCAAGTGTTATCGTCTCATTTGGTATAATTAGAGGTTTAAGAGGCTTCTTTCCTTGTGTTATGAGGGGAGTATGTTCTTATTGGGAGGAAATTACATCTGAGTTTCGTATCGGGTAGCGTAGATCCAAATGTGTTATTCTAGGTGATATTAGATTTTTCAGTATGTAAGTGTAGTTATATATCATGTATTCCCTTGCTAGCTAATGAAAAGTAAATAATAATAATAATAATAATAATAATAATAATAATAATAATAATAATAATAATAATAATAATAATAATAATAATAATAATAATATAAAAGGGTGACACTAAATCTTATAGTATGTAATTTTTACAAAACTATAAATTTTGATTAGAATTGACTGGGGACACTAATCCAAAAAATATATACAAAAGAAAATGACCCAAATGTTAAAGATAATGATAAATATAGATATGATTATTCATTTGGTTTTGTCTTCATATGAACATTAAATATATGTCTATTTTATATATAGTTTTAGAAATATGTATATATTAACAGACGTGAAAAATAGTATAAATAAGACTTGTAGGTATGTTCAAATAATAAACCAAGTTCTATAGTTTTACTATTTTTCTGTCGTACGACATCAGACTCTTTTTACCTCTCGTGTTTTCTTTTTTCACAAGTAAAGAATAATATATATACATACATATAAAAAATTTATAGAAAGTGTTCCAATAATAAACCAAGTTCTATAGTTTTACTATTTTTCTCTCGTACGACATAATACTCTTTCTACCTCTCGTGTTTTCTTTTTCACAAGTAAAGAATAATATATATAAATACATATAAAAAATTATATTTCTATAAATTTCACCTAATACACAACACATTATCACCACGAATTCTAACCAAATGAAATAAAGTTTAATTTATGCTTTTCAATAAATCTAATTTATTTACTTTTATTATTGTTTCAGAGTAATAAGCACTGCCTTCGTTGTTTACGATTTTTATCTGGATGATAGGTTTTGGCTTTCCCGACTAATCATTTTGGTAGGCTATGCTTCTGTGGAAAAAATGGTCAAAATGGTAGAAGGTTTTGTCTCCTTGAACTTTTTAAAAGATGATCAATATGATATACTATGTCTCCACAGATCATATGGTAGGCTATGTCTCCTATGTTATTAAATCTCTGCATTTAATTTTTGCCTTTAAATTATGCCTTTAGTTTCTGTTTTTGATTTCCGCTTTTAAATCATGCATTTAAATTCTTTATTTATTATATTTCTATTTTAAATTTTTAAAATACCAGATTTTAAGACTTTGGACGGAGATATATGTTTGGAAGATAGTCCGTCAACGCATACAATAATTAAAATAAAAAATATTTCTCCTGTTTCAAAATAAAGAGGTACAATATCTAGGAGTGCAAAGATTATTATGGGTTCTCAAAGTTTCAATGCCGAGAGAGACGAAATTTGAAATAAGTGATGAATTATATTCTCCAGAGTCTCATAGGAATTTATTAAGTTATAAAGATACTCGAAGAAATTGATATCATATTGAGACTATGAGTAAAGATAGCATTAATTATCTTTGCATTAAATCCGAGAGAAAACATATATTGGAAGAGTTAAAAAGTTATCCTCTGGATTATATTGTACAAAAATAAACATGACGAATTCATATGCCAAAATAAACTTGAAGTTTAATAGTACATTTAAATTCTAGCATGATAGGGGAGGACATCCTTGTTTATTTATGATGAAAAATGCAAAATTCAAATGATTTCCACTGAAAAATGAAATAATTTTGCAAACGGGAGAGTTTACATGTAATGCATATTCTCAAGGAAAACTTATAACTCGGCCATCAGCAAAAAGAGTTCATAATTAATCATCAATATTTTTGAAAAGAATTCATGGTGATATATGTGGGTCATTCCATCCACTACGCTCATTTAAATATTTCATGGTATTGATTGATGCATTTAGTAGATGTTCAAATGTCTTTCTTTTGACGATAAGAAATATGGCTTTCGTAAAATTCATTGCCTAAATAATAAGGTTGAGAGCGCAGTTCTCTGAGTATGCTATTAAGAAAGTAAGGCTTGATAATGCTAGTGAATATATATCACAAGCCTTTATTGAGTATTTTATGTCAATGGGGATTTGTGTAGAGCATCCAGTTCTTTATAATCATACACAAAATGGCATGGCCGAGTCATTGATTAAGCAATTGATTGCAAGACTATTGATATTGAGAATAAAGCTCTCAATTGGATCATGTTATATTTCATGCGGCTGCACTTACTCGGCTAAGACCGAGTGCATATCACAAGTAACTCCTGATTATAATTGGCATCTAGCCAGGAGTCAGATATATCATATTTTCGTGTATTTGTGTGTGTGATCTATGTTCCGATAGCTCTACCACAAAAAAACGGAAAATGAGCCCACAAAGGTTACTGAGAATATATATGAATTATAGGTCACCTATTATAATAAAATATCTTGGACCGATAACTAGTGATATGTTTACGACACGGTTTGATGATTGTCATTTTAATGAGGATGGATTTCCAGGATTGAGGGGAAGAATTATTGAAATTCATAAAGAGATTACATGGTGTACTCATTGTTACATCTTAATCCCCCTACGAATCAACGAGAGCTGGAAGTTCAGAAAGTTGTGCATTTGCAAAATTTGGCAAACCAGTTACCAAATGTGTTCACAGATACGAGAAGTATGATGAAATTATATGTATCAGTTGGAAATATTCCATTGAGAGTTGTTGTTCCTGAAGAAAAAACTGACGGTAACAAATTAAATGAACCTCGGGTTTAGTTAAAGAGGGGGAGGCTAGCGGGTTCAAAAGATAAAAATTCCAAAAATAAAAATAAATTGGTTGAGCAAAGTCTGAAATAAGACATGAGTGGAAAGTTTCAAAAAATAAATCAAAAATGATCCAGATGACGAGAAGGAAATATAAAAATATAAGATTTGTATCAACTATGCCTGAAAATTATGGATCAGGAATAAGGTAAAAGATGTTGATGAAATATTCTTTTTTTTATATATCCAAAGAAATATATCATGAAACTGATGATCGAGATCCAAGATCCATTTTAGAATGGTAGAAAAGATATGACTAAAAGAAGTGAAAGATGGCCATACAAAATAAAGTATTCTCCATGAATAAAAGAATTATCTTCGACATATAGTCATAACCCTTGGGTACAAGTGGCTTTCGTGAGAAAGGTAAATGAAAATAATGAGGTAACACGATAAAAATTCCGACTCGTTGCTCAAGGTTTTTCTCAGAGACTGATAATTGATTTTGAGGAAACTTATTCCCCGATAGTGGATGCAATTACATTAAGATTTTTGATGAGCTTAACGGCGTATAAAATCTGGAAATACATTTCATGGATGTCGTGACGACATATTTATATGGATCATTGGATAATGATATACACATGTAAATATCTGAAGGATTGAAAATGCCATAAGCATTAAGAACAAAATCAAGAGAGATTTTTTTAGTCAAATTACAGCGATCACTACACGGATTAAAGCAATTTGGATGTATGTGGCACAATAGCTTAAATGAATATCTATATATAAAACAATATGTGAACAATGCAATATATTCATGTGTTTTTATTAAGAATGGCTTTGTGAGCATTGATGTATATGTAAATGACATGACCATTATTGTAACTCAAAAGAAGGATGATGATGCACAAACTCATATGAAATAAGAGCTCGAAATGAAAGATCTCGGCAAGACAAAAAAAAATTGTGCTCCAGATAG
This sequence comes from Moricandia arvensis, assembly GCA_905132765.1. NCBI lineage: Eukaryota > Viridiplantae > Streptophyta > Magnoliopsida > Brassicales > Brassicaceae > Moricandia > Moricandia arvensis. Next base: position 15,029 of record CAJHQP010004154.1, read on the forward strand.
AACATTTACGAAAAGGAATATTTGTGCATCAGTCAAATAATACAAAAAATATTGAAATTCTCTTATATGTACAAAGAGAATCCTTTGAGTACTTCAATGGTTAATAGATCTCTTGATGTTGAGAAAGCTCTTTTTAGGTTTTGTGAAGATAGCGAAGAAATATTGGTCTGTAAGTACCTTATATGAATGCTATCGATGGGCTTTATATCTTGGAAATTGTATTAGACTTGATATTGCTTTTGCTACTAACTTACTTGCAATATATAGTTATTATCTTACTCGCAGGCATTAGAACGGAATAAAGCATATATTATGTTATCTTCAAGATGCGTGATAGTTATCAAATTCTCATAAAGCTAGATCACAAACCGACTATGTTTTTACTATTGGTGGAACTGCAATCTCATTGCGTTCCCAGAAACAAACTTTGGTTACGACTTCTTTGAATCATGCAGAAACTATTGCACTTCATTAGGCATGTCGATAATGTGTATGACTTAGGTCAATGAGTCATAAAAACAAGCAAGTGGAATAGTTACAAAGAAAGAGCCAACGAAAGTGTTTAAGGATAATTCGGCATTTGTCGCTCAACTCAAAGAAGACTATATCAAAAGCGACAGATTAAAACACATTCCTCCAAGAGTTTTCTCGTACATACAAGAACTCGAGAAAAATCAAGAAGTAGACATTGAGTACGTACGGTCATTCGATAATTCGACTAACTTGTTCACAAAGGCTCTCCTCATTACAACATTCTGAAAGTATGTCTATGGTATTGGTATGCGGTATTTGCGTGACCTATGACGAAAAAACTATGCATATTATTCTCAGGGAGAAATTACGTTAATGTACTATTTTCCCTCGTCATGGTTTTATCTCATTGGATTTTTCCATGACTAGGTTTTTAATTAGGTAGTGCATAATACAAAAGGGATAATCAAGGAAGAGTATTAAAGATAATGATAAATATAGATATGATTATCCACTATATTTTGTCTTCATATGGTGACTAAATATATGTCTATTTTATACTATAGTTTAAAAAATATATGTATGTTAACTGACGTGAAAGTAGTATAAATAGGACTTATAGGTGTGTTGAAATAATAACACAAGTTCTATAGTCTTTCTCTCTCTTGTATAATATCAGACTCTCTCTCCCTCTCGTGTTTTCCTTTTCAAAAGTAAAAAATAATACATATATATATATATAAACACTTTATATTTCTATATCTTACCAAATACACAACACCAAAAAATGTTTTTTTGTAAAATGTTAAATTTTATATGGAACATTAAAAATTTTGACAGACAAGACATAAGTAGAAGAGTAACATAATTAAACTAGCACAAGCGAAAGGAGCAAAACTTACTAAACATGAAGCAAAAGAGACTTGGACAGAGGCAGACTCCAACGTAGAACCGAAAGACCAACAGACAAGGCAAGAACAGAATGAGTGATTAGTTGCTACGAGCTACTGAGAGAAAGGCGCCTTCAACCAGCTCCTGCAGCTTTAATCTACCCACACGACACAACCTGTACAAAGAATCAAACCCGGACTCGCAAGCTCACACGGCTAAAGCCAACGTGGCAGCACGAGAAAGGTCCACGATGGCATCACCGTCGTTCGAAAACAGTAGCTAAAGATTGCTGCCTTCAACCCACTGTCTCATGACCGTTACACCCATTTAACCTGAAGCCCATATAGAGCAAAGGGACCAGTCGAGCTCACCTTCTCCAAGAAGCACACACCACGCTAACTGGCAAATCGAAAACCAAAAACTAAACTGAAGGCTTGCCAACTATAAAGAACCCAAAAAACCTCACCTCAGAAAAGCTGTTACTAAGTTATGGCTCTATCTCTTGAAGAAGAAGAGGACGATCTATAGTTTACAATGCCTGAGTTACCTAGGTTCAGCTCGGTGGAAGAAAATGCGCTTAGAATTATAGGAAGAATGCTTAATCATGAATGTCAAAAACTATCATGTCTAATTCTCACCATGCCAAGAAAGTGGAAAAAGAGAAAGAAGAGTGAGGAGGGGGGTGGCTCTCTCTGAAGAAAAATTTCAATTCATCTTCCAAACTGAACATGATTTGCTTGATGTGCTGGATAAAGGGGTCAAACTTATAATGAGTGGGCTCTGGTCCTTGAGAGATGGGTAGAGAACAGCATATACTCAGGCTGCTCTAACGACGCTAGGGGAAATGACAGGGGAGGTAAAGGTGGTTGCGTTTGATCCTTCAAAACCTATCACTCAACCTTTTATCAGGGTTCAAGTTCGCTTCAATGTTGCTAAGCCCCTAAGAATGGGGAAAGTGCTTAACATGGTGGAGGTAAAACACAAACTATCCACTTTGACTATGAAAAGCTGCAGAAACGCTGCTTCACCTGCAAGAGATTAAACCATGAAAAAAGTATATGTCCTTTGGCGGTGAAGCAACAAAAAGAGGAAGCTCAGCTTAGGAGAGAAAAAAATTATTGCGGAGAAGAACAAAGTGATTCCAGTTCTGAATCAGAATGATCCCTTGTTTGGAGTGTTGGAAGAAGAGCAAGCGGGGACCAACTCACTTACAGGGAGGCCCAAAATTACTAATGAAGTTCCAGAGAAGATTCTTGATTTCTGCCACGGCTGAAGCTTTGGCGATAAAGGTTGACAAGGTAAAGAGATCAATGATAGAAGTAGAGAGGGATCCCATTGCGCAAAGGATAGTGTTGAGGCTGGAACCAACGCCAATCATAACAACAAAGCTGAACAAAGGCAATGGTCTGGTGTTTGACAATGGAGAGAAGGAGATTGAAAGATGCAACTGGGATCTAAATGTCAACCCGAATAAACTCATGGCTGCATCAATGAAAGTGAGCAGAAACATGGCTGCAACCTTGAGCGCACCTCTGAGCAACAGCGGGGACTCAATTGAAGTTTCAGAGGGGAAATTTTCTAGGAATGTTGTATGACTGTCCAACGGTCTTTCGGACTGGTTTTTCGGAACCTTGCTCTTCCTAGCAGTGAAAACATTTTCCAGTCACGAGAAGGCCTCCAAGAGCGCAAAGACATAGAAATCAGTTGGGTCTTACTGCAGAGGATGAAGTTCAGTGTACTAGGAGAAAAGAAGGGAAACAGGAAGTTGGGTCAAGGAAGAGGAAAAAGAGAAGTCAAGGAGCAGAAGATGTCTCCACCAACAAGGCGCAATGCCTTAAGGTGATCCCAAATGAGAGATTTCCCTCTTCCCAATGAGCATAGTTGGAATTGTCAAGGTTTGGGATGACCTCAAGGCCTGGAAATTTAAAGATTGCGGGAAATGCGTCAAAACCTTTTTTCGGAGATTTTATTTTTGATGGAAACAAAAAATTGTCGGAATGTGCTGGTTGATTTGCAAGTTTGTTTGGTTAATGATGGTGTTTTTACGGTTGATCTTGTTGGTTTGAGTGGAGGATTAACCTTTTTGTGGAAAAAAAGATAAAAATCGATGTTAAATTTGCGGATAGACTATCATTGACTGTTTAGTTTAGTTTGGTGAGTTCACCTTTTTTCTATCATGTATAGAAGAACCATCAACTGAAGGTCGTGATGTGGTGTGGGAGAGAACAGCAGATGGGGTTGTCTCAAGAAGGAACTTTGGTGCATTATAGGAGATTTTAATAAAATTTTAAACAATGGCAAAAAAACAGGTGGGCCTAGAAGACCTGAGGCCTCTTTCAAACCTTTCTCTAAAATGCTACATTGCTTTTAGATGGAAGAGTTCAATAGTAAGGATACAGGTTAACATGGGGTGGTAAGAGGTGGAAAATGCATTCAGTGTTATATGGATCAAAGTTTTGGGAATAAAGCCTGGTTTGAGTTGTTTCCGGAAACTAATCAAACATTTCTAGAGAAGAGAGGATATGATCATCGATCAATTTGGCTCAGATAATATGCTTCTCGAGAACCATTCAAAGGTCTGTTTCGATTTGATAAGAGATTCCATCGTCAGCCAGATGTCATAAAAGAAATTGAGAAGTCCTGGGCGAGAAGAAACCACTATGGAAATGACAGAGTATCTGTAAAAATCAGAAACTGCAGGACGGCGTTGAGTAGATGGAAGAGAATGATGAAGTTTAATGCAAAAGACAAGATCAAGGTACTCCAGCAAAGACTGGAATGGGTTCCAGTCTTGTGACTACCCATGTAGGTTCATGATAGAGACTGTCCAGAAAGAGTTGTTGATTGCGTATAAGGAAGAGGAAATGTTTTGGCGTAAAAAAAGTCGTGATAAGTGGCTGGTGTTCGGGGATCAGCGTTCTAATTTCTTTCATGATTCTGTCAAAACCAATCGATCCAGAAATCACATTACGAAACTAAAGGATAAGAACAATCAAGATCAGTGGCCATATGGGGCTAAAGTTGAGGTAGTTGTGGAATATTTCACTGAACTTTTCAAATCTTCCAACCCGAGGCCCTATGACCCAGCTTACGAGAGCTTCACTCCAAAAGTTGTGGAGGAAATGAACATATATTTAATGAAAAGAGTATCCAAAGATGAAGTTAGAGAAGCAATGTTCTTCATAAACGCAGACAGTGCACCGGGCTCTGATGGCATAACTGGAGCCTTTTTCAGAAGTATTGGGGAACTATTGGAGAGCAAGTTACGAAGGAAATCCAGGAAGTCTTTGAGACAGGAGTTATGCCCAAGGAATGGAACCTCACTTACTTGTGCTTACTACTGAAAGTACCAAACCAGAGCACATGACTGATCTGAGACCGATATGTCTTTGTTCGGTGCTATATAAACAGTATCCAAGATACTTGTTAAAAGGCTTCAACCTTCCTTGAACTCCCTTGTGTCAATCAATCAGTCAGCCTTCGTAAGGGATAGAAATATTTCTCATAATATTGTCATAGCGCATGAAGCCATTCACACTCTTAAAGTTCACCCGAGTATCTCGAAAGAGTTCATGGCGGTTACGACTGATATGTCTAAGGCATATGATCGTGTTGAATGGAGCTATTTGAGGAGTTTAATGCGAGCACTTGGTTTTGATCAGAAATGGATCGATTTAGTTATGATGTGTGTGACTTCAGTAACCTTTGCAGTATCAATGAATGACCAACCTATCGGGTTGATAACTCCACAATGGGGATTAAACAAGGAGATCTTTTGTCCTTTTCCTGTTTGTATTCTGCACTAAGGGGCTCACTCATTTGCTGAATATTGTTGAAAGAAATGGCTTGTTCAATGGTATGCAATTCTCGGTGGAATGTTCCGCACTTCATCACTTACCTTTTGTGGATGACAGCTTGTTCATGTGCAAAGCATCTCCAGATCAGGGCTTGGCTCTTCATCGAATCTTGCAGTGTTATGGAGCAGCAACTGTTCAAAACATAAATTTACAAAAATCCTTGATTTCCTTTGGTACAAAAGTGGTGGATGAAGTGAGAATAAAGATTCAGAGCATTCTGGGAATTGTAAACGAAGGTGGTGCAAGCAAATATTTAGGGTTCTAGAGTGTTTTCAGGATCGAAAAAGTGGAGTTTTTTTATCATACATTAAGGACAGAACTCAAGGAAGATTAGATGGGTGGTACCTTCAGCATCTATCTCAAGGAGGAAAAGAGGTGTTACTGAAATCAACAGCTGGAGAGATCCTTGTCTTTGCCATGTCTTGATTACCTAAATCACTAATATCAAGTCTATCTAGTGTGATGGCAGATTATTGGTGGGGTACTGACACGCATAAGAAGAAAATTCACTGGGTAAGATGTGTTTGCCAAGACATTTTGGAGGAGTGGGATGTAAAGATCTTGAGTGTTTCAACTAAGCCTTGTTGGCTAAACAATCGTGGAAAAACTTAAATCAACCTCACTGCATGCTGGCTAGATTCCTTAAGAGTAGGTATTCAACAATGGAGAGTTCTTGGATGCGTCAATGGGGGACAGATAATTCTTTGCCTGGAGAAGTCTGATGTTTGGTCGAGAGTTGCTACAAAAAGGACTGAGACATAGGGTAGGAAATGGCAAAAATACAAGAATATGGCTAGATAAGTGGGTAGAGGATCCGAAGGAAGGATTCAGAGAACCATGGATCAAAAACCAGTGATTCGATACAAACTTAATGGCGAATTCACTCATTGATTCAATTACCCAGAAAAGGAATGTCCTCAGCATGTCAGAGGTGTTTGTGCAAGGAGATGTTGATATAATTTTGCGCAATCAACCAGTGGTGGAGAAATCAGATTTTTTCACCTGAAAGATCAACAAAAGTGGTCAACTTACAGTGAAATATGTGTACTGGCTTGCATCTACCTTAAAAGCTGAAAAAAAATTCCAGAAGTTTTCATGGCTCCATCACTTAATGACCTGAAAGAGAAAGTTTGGAAGGTTCAAACAGTTTCAAAGATAAGAGTTTTTCTATGGAAAGCTATGAGTGATGCTTTTCCAACGTCTACTTGTTCAACGCTAGAGGTATGGAAGTAGATCAACGATGTCAAATGTGTGGTGAGAGGCTGAATCGATCAATCATACGTTGTTTGAATGATGTTCTACAAGGCAAGTTTGGGATGTATCTACCATTCCTAATCCTAATGATGGTTTGACGACGGTTCTGTTTTTGTTAACATGAAATTTATGCCCAAGCTGAGTGCTCTCAAAAGGGTATCGCCTTGGCTCCATTGGTATCTCTGGAAAAGAAGAAATGAGATGTTATTTGAAGGAATATGCTTCAACGTTGTGGAATTGGTACAAAAAGTATATCAAGAGGCAAATGGTGGTTTGAGGAACAAGTGGTGAGGAGGAAGAATGTGTAAGCTCAAGGTATGAGCTTGTCTGTTTCGAGGAAGCAAGTTAGGGAGATACAAAAATTGATTGATGTGTAACACTCCGTGAAGAATTAGTTATGGGACTGATGACGTGGCAAATATCATGGAGTCCAAGATATTGCTTTGACGTTGAGATAAAGAAGATTTCGACTAGCACGATATTTGGGGGATATAATATTGCTGTTAGGGGTGTGTATATCTAAGTTACCTAGGGTAGACTTTGATACACATCGATAGGAACAAAAAGCTTGAGCAAGAGGTTTTTTCGTGTTAAGCTCACAAAACGGTCAACAGCTCTTGTCGCAGTCGAGCTGTTATGTGGTTTTGAGATTAGAAATTGGTTTGTCACTAGTCGTGTGTGACTGAGTGTAATTCGGATTAAACAGATCTAGGAAGATTGTTTAATTGATTTCTAATAAACAAGAAGTTGTTCTTGAGATCTCATTTGTGTTCCTTTATTTGGTTGTTCCTGAACTTTCATTTGGTATCAGAGCATGAAACCTCTGTGGTATCAATTACTACTGACAGGTTGAGATCCTGCGGATTTCATGAAAACCATGAAGGAACTTGTGACCGTACAAAACTCATCATGCTTGGCGGTGGCAACTTTGGTCATTGGAAAGCAAGAATGCGATACATAATCAGAGGAATTGATGAGGATGCATGGATTGCAGTTGAGGAAGGTTGGTCTCCACCTACAATGATCATGGAAGACAAGACTGTAGCTCCAAAACCTAAAGACAGATGAACTGATCTTGACAAAGCGGTCTCTAAATTCAACTCTAAAGCTCTTACTGCAATATTCTCAGCAGTTGACCTAGACCAATTTAAAATTATTCAAGGCTGTGAGTCTGCTGAAGAAGTTTGGGATACTCTTATCAATCAGTTTGAAGGGACTACCAGTGTGAGAAGAACTCGGATTGATCATCTAGCATCTAGGTTTGCGAACCTAACAATGGGACATGATGAACCCATTGATGGATTCATATCGAAAATCAGTGAACTAGTAAGCGAAGCTTCAATACTAGGGAAAAAGTATGAAGAGAAGGATTTGGTGAAGAAACTACTAAGATGTCTTCCACCTCGTTTTGAAGCTTACAAAGTTGTGCTGAACATTGCAGTTGATACTAATGAGATGAAGTTTGATCAACTGGTATACTCAAGGTGCATGATTTGGAAAAGACTGATCGACTTTCAAGTACTCATAAGAGCATTGCCTTCACTGCTGACTCAAAAGAGAATGATAGAGTTGCAAAGATTGAAGGTAATATGGGATTGATGGCCCGCAACTTCAATAAGTTTGTTACGCGAATGGAGAAAGGTGGAAGCAGACCAAAAGGTCGCTTTCAGAAGAATGATTCCGACCGAAGTCAACCTCAATCCAGACAAGAGTCATCCAAGAATTCAAAGAAGAAAGTTCTTCAGTGTCATGAATGCGAGGGCTATGGACATTTTTGAAACGAGTGTCCACTTGCAAAGAGGAAGGAACTAAAATGCATTGAATGCAAAGGGTTTGGAAACACTCATAGTGAATGTCCTAACAATCTAAAAAAGGATAAGTCCCTCACGTGTTTCTTTTGATACAGATTCTGGAAGCAACAGTGATGAGGAAGAACTCCTGCTGAATTTTGTGGCCTTAGTTGGACAAGCGGATGAACCAAGATCGAACACATCTACTAAGTCAGAAGATGGAGATGATGATGATGATCTTAATCAAGACCCTGAAACTGAGTACAAGACTCTGTTTGATAAGTTTACTGAACTAAGTCATGAGAATCTGCAGTTACTTAAAGACAAAGCTATGCTAAAAGCTCAGGTTAATATTCTTGAATTGGAATAAACTACTGCTCAGATTACCGATCACTCCAATACCGAAAACCCTGATCAAGAATTTCTCTCTCTCAAGAGAGCCATGGCTGAACAAGAGCAAAATCATAAACAGTTTGAAGTCAAGTTTCGTCAGCTGAGCGAGTTACTAATTGAGGAGAGGGACAAAAGCGAGTTACTGGAGAGCCAACTTACTGAAAACGACAAAAGGATAAGAATGCTCAATAAAGGAATTACGTCACTTTATCATCTTCTCACGTTGGGTCAGTGTCCAAGCACCAATTGGGGCCTGGGTTTTCATGGGTCTACATCTAAATCTACTGAAGAACATATTAACTTTGTGAAGAGACATCAACAACTCAGGAGTGCAAAATATCTAAAGAGAACAAGCCCACTAAGGAGATCAATATTGAGACTGGTGCTAAAAGGATTAGAAAGGGCTGTCACTTCTGTGGTAGACGTGGTTATAATGTCAGGTTTTGCTATCTCCGAAAACAGAAGTATGAACGAGCCTGGAGACTAAGCATATGCTTCATAGAACCATCAGCTTATGGTCATGTGTGATTAGCCAAACGAGATTTGTACTCAAAATACAAAGAGCAACTTGAAGGAGTTTCACACTCTAAGAGTCATGTGCTACACACTGATGAAGAACCACATTTCGTGTGCAATCAGGCTCTTATTCAAGAAGAATCAGAATTGATTAGCAATGTTGCTTATACCAGTACTGAAGAAAGCAAACAAGACAATCCTCCTTGGTATTTTGATAGTGGGTGTTCAAAACATATTACTGGCAATCACGACTACATTGAGAAACTTGAACATATCAAAGGTGGAAAGGTCACATTTGGTGATGGAGGACAATGAAAATTCGTGGTGTGGGGGTTATGGAGAGATCTTATCTGCCTCGACTCATCAATGTTTACTTTGTGGATGGTCTCAAAAGCCAACCTTATCAGTGTCAGCCAACTCTGTGATGAAGGTTTAGAAGTTATCTTTAACATTAAAGAGTGCCGTGCAGTTGATGCAAAAGGAAATCTGGTTCTGAGTGGATTTCGATCAAGTAACAATTTTTATATGTGGAAGCCATCGGATGTTTGCTACTTTGCTAAAGAATCAAAGCTCGATATTTGGCATAAAAACAGGGTCACATGAATACAAATGGCCTTACACGGTTGGTAAATGCTGAAGTGGTTAGAGGAGTCCCTGATCTGGAAAAGCAGACTGACACTGTATGTGGAGCATGCTTTCAAGGTAAACAAGTCAAGGTTCAACACAAGCAGATTGCGGAAATCAGGTCTAAACGCATATTGGAGCTGGTTCACATGGATATAAAGGGTCATATATCTCCTGAGAGTATTGCTGGCAAGAGATACATTTTCGTTCTGGTGGATGATTTCTCAAGATATACTTGGGTTGATTTCTTGCGAAATAAATCCGATGCACTTAGAAGCTTTTGAATTTTAGCCTTGCAACTCAAACAAGATAAGGGAGGCATCATTCAAATAAAAAGTGATCATGGTGGTGAGTTCCAAAATGAACAGTTTGATCAGTTCTGTCAAAGCCAGGGAATTCGACATCAGTATGCTGCTCCTAGAACTCCTCAACAGAATGGAGTAGTAGAACAAAAGAATAGGACATTGCAAGAAATGGCTAGAGCTATGATGTGTGGCAATAATGTACCATCTGGTTTTTGGGCTGAAGCTATCACAACTGCGTGTTACGTTATTAACTGGGTATATGTTAAGCCCAAGACGAAGACAACACCTTATCAAATTTTCAGAGGGAAGACTCTGAATCTTAGTCACATGCATGTTTTTGGATGTCTTTGTTACATTCTAAATGACAAGGACCATTTGAGAAAGTTTGATGCTAAAAGTGACTTTGGGATATGTTTCTAGGTTATTCTATCAATAGTACTGCCTACAGAGTCTACAATCAACGCACCAGATTCATTGGTGATAACGTGAATGTAGTGTTCGATGAAAACCTGAGTTTTTACTAAACAAGAGTAACATAGACCATTGAGTGTGTCACACCAGAAGTCACCACAAGAATTGAGGCTAAGAAAAAGGATGATTCCGAAGAAGAAATAGATCAGGAAGAAGAGAAAGTTGATTTGGATCAGGGACGTGTTCATAAGAATCATTCATCTGCAGATGTAATTGGTGGTGTCTTTGACGAAATGGTCACTCGGAAAAAGCAAATCAACTTCAAAGAAATGGTCAGGCTGGCTTGTTTTATATTTGACATGAATAAAGTGGATTGCTTTGTCTCAACGATTGAACCCAAAAACATTCAAGAAGCATTGAACGATGAGTTTTGGACAGATTCGATGCACGAGGAAATGGAACAGTTATCTACTTCAAGTTTAGGAATTAGTTCCAAGGCCTGAAAATGTCAACATTGTGGAAACTAAGTTGATTTACAAAAACAAGACTGATGAGGAAGGCAATGTAGTTAGAAATAAGTCACGACTGGTTGCTCAGGGTTACTCACAGATTGAAGGCATTGATTTTGATGAGACATTTGCTCCTGTTGCTCGGCTTGAATCTATCAGACTCCTATTTGGAATAGCTTGTCATCTACAAATTAAGCTATATCAAATGGATGTTAAAAGTGTCTTTTTGAATGGTGTGCTACAAGAAGAAGTTTATGTAACACAACCCAAGGGGGTTTGAGGATCAATATCTCCCGGGTCATGTTTACAAGCTCAAGCGAGCTCTCCATGGCTTAAAACAAGCACCTCGAGCCTGGTATGAGAGACTGACTTTCTTACTAAAGCTGGGTTTCAGCGAGTGGAGTTGATAAGAATCTATTCATTGAAGAAAAGGGTGATGTTATCTTAATTATCCAAGTATATGTCGATGACATAATATTTGGTGGCACTACACAAGCAATGGTCGATAACTTTGTTAGAACCATGACGAAAGAGTTTGAGATGAGTATGGTCGGTGAGCTCAATTACTTTCTTGGACTCCAAATCAAGCAGACAAAAGATGGAATCACTGTCTCACAAAGCACTTATGCCAAAAATCTTGTCAAGCGTTTTGGAATCCAAACCAGTAAAGTAGCAAGAACGCCAATGAGTACCACCACCAAACTCTCGCGAGATGACGAAGAAAATCGGTGGATGAGAAGCTATATCGTGCAATGATCGGAAGTCTTTTGTACCTCACTGCAAGTCGGCCTGATTTATGCCTAAGTGTTGGTATATGTGCTCGTTATCAAGCTCAGCCAAAGGAGTCACATCTCAATGCTGTGAAACGTATTATAAAATACGTGAAAGGTACCCTTGACTTTGGTCTTCATTACACCTTTGAAACTAACGTGAATCTTGCAGGATTTTGTGATGCCGATTGGGCTGGGTGTTTGGATGACAGGCGTAGTACATCAGGTGGATGTTTCTTCCTTGGAAACAATCTTGTGTCCTGGCACAGCAAGAAACAAAACTGTGTTTCTCTCTCTACAGCAGAGGCTGAGTACATAGCCTTAGGAAGCTGTTGCACACAGTTACTATGGATGCGTTAGATGCTTGTGGATTATGGTATGACATCTGACCCTATGCTTGTTCATTGTGATAATATGAGTGCTATAAATCTATCAAAAACCCATGTTCAGCATTCACGTACCAAACATGTTGACATTCGACACCATTTCGTGAGAGAGTTGGTCGAGATGAGAGCTGTGATTCTTGAACATGTTTCATCAGAAAAACAACTTGCAGATCTTTTTACCAAACCACTAGATTACAACACCTTCCTTGGTCTTCGCAAGGCCTTGGGTATTGTAAATCTCTGAATAAGCCCTTGGTTCAAGAAAAGATGTCAGTAGACGTATATAGAGTAACATTTTCCAGTCACCCCAATCCTTAAAACCTTGAACCAACAAGTCCTTCTTTGAGAGTTATCCTTCTTGACTCCTGATGTCACATTCAGTTGGTTCACTAGTGAAAGGCACTCATCTTGGACCAGGATGCTGCAACATTTTCGGTTTGAGTCTTGATCACTGCCTGGATAGAACGGAGAACACACAAAAAGAGGATGAGTGTATCAGATGGATAAGTCAGTGTGTTAAACAGTCAAAAAGAGACGTCACACAAATGTTTTTTTTAAAGAAGAAGGCCTAGGTTGATGGACACTCGTTTTGGAGCTGGGTGTTATCCCACTTTTACTCTGACTTGGATCACTGACCTGACTATGTAGGGATATGTTTCAATCTCTGGGATAAATAAAAAAATGTGTGTATGCAATCTAACGAGTAAAAGTGTTAGACACACAAGATGCATGATTGTGTTTCCAAAACTTACAAATGAGTGTGATACTGGAGTTAAGGATGGATGACTAGCCTATAAGGATCTCGTTTGTGACAGCTACTCGGCTGAGAAATAGCTACAGACTTGGGTTGGATCATTGACTTCATAAACTGTTTGGGTGACTTGGTATATGTTGAAAGCAACCGATGTGACTCGTTTCTTGATAAAAAAAGGGACCATCAACTCGTGCACTTACGAGTATCATTGGTACAGTTTAGGTTGTTTTGTGTCTTGATGAATCTTTGTTTAGCATAACCCGGTAATCATCTTCATGCTCTCTCTCACGCGCTTATAAGTGGTGTTTTCACTTTTGGTCGAAAATTTTATCTCATCCATATATCTAAGCACTCACATTATCACGTTTGGACTAATTCATTTGGGCCCATGTTCTTTTGTTACTAATGGACTTATTGAGGTGTGTTAGAGTTATCACTTTGCTTAAAAGGAGAATGAGTTAACCCTTGTGTTATATCCGAAAATCTCTAGCTGACACATCCTTTGCTCTCTCGACATGCAACCCTCGCGAAAAGTGTTCATCTGCAACAAGCTATGGAGTTGGGTAACTCATCCCCTTTCACGGTCTCTGGTCCATCCACCTCTCGCAAACGGCAGCGAAGACGCTGTTCTACCTCCGCCGCTCCACCTTCTGCATCTCCGCCAGAAGTCGAGTCACTCTCGAGTTCGTCTGATGAAGACAACGACGATTTTCTTCCCAAAGAAGCTAGATACGAAGCTAGTCGCGAAGTCTTCCAAAAACGTGCACTTGAATATCCGGAGTTGCTCCGACCATCAAAGAAAGCGATTTCTGCTCGGTTCAGATCCAGTGCAGCCACAGAGAGGTACAGAGATTTGAGGCCTCGAAAATTTGTTATTCAGAAAAGTCTCTCTCTCTCTCTCTGAAGAAAGACTCTCGGATGTTAGAAAGGTAGTCATTGATTTGGGTTTGATCTAAACTGTCATTGACTCCGATCTATTTCAGCCAAATGTGGTAAGAGAATTCATTGCTAATCTCTTAGATGCTGAGAAACGAGATGATGGTGTTGCTGTCTATGTGAGAGAATCTCTGGTTGATTTTTTCCCTCGGCTAATTAACTCGGTGTATAGTCTGTCTGGATGTGAGGAAGATTCTAAGTGGCTGGATGAAAACATAGATCAAGTATGCGCTTTCCTCACTGATTATAGGATCAACCGTTGGGAGAATATGAGCTCAAAGTATCTCACATCTGTGAATTAAGTGATGTACAAGCTAGTTTGTTCCAACTGGATTCCGACTATGAACTACACAACTCTGAATCAGGATCGTCTCAGGTTCCTCTACATGATTCATCATCGCCAACGTTTTGATTTTGGAAGACTTGTCTACAACCAGATCATGGCAATGGCAGAGAACACGAAAGGAGATAAGTCGCGTACGATTATTTTTCCTACTTTGATTCAATAAGTGTTACTCATTCAGCGGATATTTCCTCCTGGTTCGAGTGATGAGGAAGTCATTAGATTCCCAAAGCCTGTTGTTAAGGATTTGAAGGTAGGACGAGCATCAGGTGCTGATTCAAGTTCTCCGAACCTCGCAGATGACATTGACAAGGCAATTGCAAGCCTTAAGGCTATTAGTATTCGACTGAGGAGAAAGCTGTTTCTTGTGCCTTAGTTCACTGACTTTATTTACTCATGTTGTATTTTTCTCTTAATGTGCATCTAAGCAGGGGGAGAATATCCGCAGCATCAGAGGGAGCCTAATGAAGAAAGTGAGGAAGAGAGTCAGAGTGAAGCGTTTTAGAATTGGCTGTGTGGAGAGTTTAGTTTGTCTCCTTGGAATTTCTTTGTCTCTATTGGTTGTTTGACTTTATGTGTTGTCTTTTTTCTACGATTATTGAACTTCATTCTAGATAATCGGTTGCTTTGTGTCTTAATTGATTGTGGTTCTTTCATATGTGTGGGCTGTGTGATTTGGAATCTTTGCAGGTTGCTCAAATTATCATATTCAGATAAAAAGGGGGAGAATGTAAGCTCAAGGTATGAGCTTGTCTGTTTAGAGGAAGCAAGTTAGGGAGATACACATGTTGATGGATGTGTAACACTCCGCTGAAGAATTAGTTATGGGACTGATGACGTGGCAAATATCATGGAGTCCAAAATATTGTTTTGACGTTGAGATAAAGAAGATTTGGACTAGCACGATATTTGGGGAATAGAATATTGTTGTTAGGGGTGTATATATCTAAGTTACCTAGGGTATACTTGGATACACATCGATAGGAAGAAAAATCTTGAGCAAGAGGTTTGTTCTTGTTAAGCTCACAAAACGGTGAATAGCTCTTGTCGCAGTCGAGTTGTTATGTGGTTTTGAGATTAGAAATTGGTTTGTCACTAGTCGTGTGTGACTGAGTGTAATTCGGATTAAACAGATATAGGAAGATTGTTTAACTGATTTCTAACAAACAAGAAGTTGTTCTTGAGATCTCATTCGTGTTCCTTTATTTGGTTGTTCCTGAACTTTCAGAATGGTCAAGAGCAGTGATGTCTACGCATCCTTCAACGCAGCGGAAATGGATCCCACCGAAACCGGTTTGAGTGATGTGTAATGTTGGATTCGAGTGCTCCAAAAGCAAAGGTCTCGTAGGAGGAGCGTAGGTGTTAAGAAATGAGAGAGGAGTGGTCCTTTACCATAGTAGAAGAGCTTTTTCAAAGATCAGAAATAGAGAAGATGCAAAGTTTGTGGTTGTGATGTGGGCTCTTGAAAGTATGAGAAGCCAAAGACAATCAAAATCATTTTTGCATGAGAATTTGGAAACTTATTCGGGGTGACAGTACGACCACAAGCATAGCCTCTTTCCTTTATCAAAGCTCTAAGATGGAAAAGGAATTGGCAGGGATCAAAGATTGGAAACTATTGGTGATCTCTAGAGAAACAAATAGAGGGGCTTTTTTATTGCTCAAAGTGTCACAAAGTACATAATGGTAAACTCTTATGTGACGAGAGATCATCCTTTTTGGCTGTTTGAGTTCTTTGTTAATGAAAACTGTGCCCTTTAACTGGCTTTTCAAGAAAAGGAGAAGAAAAAGGATAGATGGAAGATGGAGTTTGAATGAGAATAGATGGGGATGCTTCCCATGTTTTATCTAAGATTTTGTTCTTAGCTATGTTCTGTTTTTTTGGTGTACGGAGATGTGTGGGTGATGGATAGTTGTAGTTGATGATGTTGATGTTATTGCCAAATTTATTAATGAAACAACCTTGACAGAAAAAAAATGGATATTCCAATTTGTACTAATCAAGCGTCACTTGCTATTGCTCGGCTGATACATGTTGCCTTTTATTATTATTTTGTATTGTTTTTGTTACTACCCTCAAAAAAAAATCATTTTATTTTTTGGATTTCATATATGTTTTTGATGAGGGACTTAAAGTATAAATTTTACAAAATAATATAAAAAGATGATACTAAAACTTATAGGATGTAATTTTCACAAAAACTATGAATTTTGATTAGAATTGACATTAACAAAAGCAAAAATATATATATATATATACACGAATTTGACCAGCAAATGACCCAAAAAAATCTCTTCCTATAAATGATTTTTTTCATTCTGTTTTTATCATAGCAAATCAGCAAGTATATATAACCAGTATAACATTATTCAGAGCTGAAATTTTTCACATTCTCATAATAAAATAAATTCAAACCTTCAATGCTATGTCATATGAATTTTCTTCTTCTTCTTTGTCTTCTCCATTAAACTTTCTTTTAAAGCAGATAATCTAGGAAGACACCGATGATGGTTATTCAATGATTTATCCTTTTCAGAATCTTTGATGACATTGAGCTCACCAGAGTTATCACCAGATGATTTCTTACTTTCTTCACTTTGACTTTCTAATGATTCTTCAAAAATTACTTCTCGTTGTTCTCTTACACTCTCTCTAAAAAGCTCGGCTAGTTTCTTCCTTCGTGGTGCTGGAGACTTGGAAAACGATGATGCTCGAGGCTTTTCTTCTTCGAACAAAGGGTTGTGAAAACGAGGAAATTTATCTGAAAAACTGCAATTTGGAGTGTTGCCACGTGATGGTGTGAACTCTGCACGATCAAGAACTCAAATCTTGAGTTTACATAAACTTATTAACGAAAGTTATTTCATTTGCATTAGACAAATCTAATATGTTGTTCTCAGACTTTGACGTGAATTTTAAAAGAATCCAAATTATTAATTATGTCTTGATGATAGGAAAAAAAACTGGCATTTGGAATTTTAATATTAGGTAGAGAGACAAATGAGATACCTCCATTGACGCTGAAGAAATCATCTTCAGATTCGGATTGTAGCCATTGATGTGTATCAAAGAAGGACTCATCTTTACTACTTCCTCCTGTTACATTTGAACAATTTACTAACTATCAAGATTTCATAAGAAAAAAGGGCTTCAAGTGTAAGACATCACGTTTAAAAGCTTTCACCTTGCGACACAAATCTTACATCACTATAAGCACTCCATTTTCTCGAGTAAAGGAAATGGAATAGACCCATCAAATTACAACTAGAAATTCATTATGACACCTAAAATTTTTATATAAGTAAAAGTGTGAAACATAAAATCTTGATGTTTTTGAGGATTTGAATCGTTTTTTATCAGCAATTAGTGGAATAAATGTCCCTATTTTAACGGGAACATAAG
Organism: Moricandia arvensis; assembly: GCA_905132765.1. Classification (NCBI taxonomy): domain Eukaryota; kingdom Viridiplantae; phylum Streptophyta; class Magnoliopsida; order Brassicales; family Brassicaceae; genus Moricandia; species Moricandia arvensis. The sequence goes on from CAJHQP010004154.1 coordinate 32,642, forward strand.
TCAATGACCGGACAAATCCATTTAAGAACATGACTTAATTGTGGACAAAATTCAAAAAAAGAACAAATACTCAAGGAAACAAAATCAATGAAAATCTGTTTTTGTATAGAATTAATTTTATGTTGCCTTACTAGAAACAACTCAATTACGATATTTTCAAACTATTAACCGTATCAACTCATAGAGATAACAAAGTTGTTATATATCAATCACATTGAATACGGGTCAATTTAAAAGGGAAATGAATAATCATCAAAACAATTAATTACCCAAGCTTCTCTTAGAAGAGGAAAACGACCAACGATATTTCAAATGAGTTACACCGTTATCCACCGTCGTTGATGTTGCCGCCGGAGCCATATTCTCCTTTATCGGCGATTCTGATGATAACATATGAATCAACAACATTTGACCAAACAAAAACATATAAATCAATCAACACATACATTCTAAACGAAAATGGTGTGTACACACGTTGACAACATAACTGAACCAATATTTTGATCCGGTTTGTAAATTGCATGGACCAATGATAAACAATATAAATCCAACCTAACCATTTTCTGAATATGTGAAACATGAACCACGTAGAGATTCATACCAGAAATGTTCCTAGTAGATGGAGGCGTAAAACCGTTCTCCTCCGGCGAAATGGAGTCATTATCTATAATGGGAGATTCGGTGATTGTCATCGTTATTGTTTTCATGAGCTTCTTCTTCTTCTTCTTCTATGGACCAGTCTGAGTTCTTTTAACTCAAGGATACGCACTGACGCACGTTCCTTATCCGATTAAGAACACAATCTGTTAGAAGATTTGATTTGAGGATTGACGTTTAAATTTAATATATAGATATATTGCTTTGCACGCAGTCCGATAATTTGGCCGGCTGATTATTATAACTTTACTCGGACAGGCGTTGTACACTCGGCTCTTGCTGGGAGAGAGAGAGAGACAATGTCCTATTCATTTCAGTTCACGTTGATATCGTGCGAGCTGTAACTATATTGATGGGGCATATCATAATGATGTGGCTGGAGTTAGATATTAACTTTGACTATGTTGGTAAAGAGTTAAAACTTTCTAATTATTCTTTTGTCAATTAAGGAATGGGATATAGAATGATTGATATGAAGAAAATGAATTTTAAAAATAAAGGATTGTAAAATAAATTGAACTTTTTATTGGAAAATTAATTAATTATAATACTATTAAATAATCGAAAATGGAAAGATTTGACTTTTGCATTTTTCCTTGGAACTTATATTAAGATTGTGTCCTAAGATAATACTACTATAAACACTCCAGGCAAATTGAATTGCACATTTTAAAGTAACTTAAAACAATGATTATGAATTTACGAATATTTTATCCGATAAATTGAAAAGCATGAAACATATCAGTTTTAAAAATAATAGAATTTAATAGAAATTTAATTCCATCAAAGTCAATTAAACTATTTTGTTGAATACACCAATTCATTTGGATTTTTTTCCTTTTTATTTAGATAAAGTTCATGACAAATACATAAGCAAAAGTGTGATCAATAGAATCTGTTGAGATCCAGAAAACATGATAGAGTCATGTTTTGTTGATTCCTACTTTGGGTGATAATGTATCTTATATATTGTGTGTGTTTTTTTGGTAAACATGTATTTTATTGTTACTTATCAAAAAGGAAAAATCACCACGCAGCTTACTACGGCGATCATCGAATTCAAGGCGGTTGCTAGTAGCACTACAAGAAAACAACGTTATTCCGACGGTCATATTCGTCGGAATTTCGTCGGAATAGCTAAAACCCGACGGTATTTCGACGAAAAAGGTCGTCGGAAATATCTCGTCGGAAAAAAGTATTTCGTCGGAATTTCGTCAACTTTTCCGAGGAAATTCCGAGAAATATTTTCTTAGGAAACTTCCTCGGAATTTCCTCGGAATTTCCTCGGATATTTCCGAGGAAGGAGTTTCCTCGGAAACTGCCGAGGAATGAGTTTCCTCGAAATTTTCGAGGAACAACTTCCCTCGGAAAAGTACCTACCGAGGGTTGTTTTCCGAGGAAACTCTTCGTCGGACAATTCCGAGGAAAGAGTTTCCTCGAAAATGTCCAAGGAAACTTTTTTCTCGGAAATTTCCGAGGAAACTGACGAAACCTTGTCCTCGGAAATTGCCGAGGAAAGTGTTTCCTCGGAATAATCGTAAACCAATTTTTTTTAAAAAAAATAATTTAAATATTTTGTAGTTTTTAATTTAATTTTTAAAAATAAAATTTAATCTCAAATAATAGAAAACATATTATAATATTAAAAGTTTTACAAATTAAAAGAAAAAACATTAAACAAGTTTTATTAAAAAAACAAACTAAAACCGGTCGGGGAACATCTGTCTCATCATTGCCATCATTTGTGCATTCGCCCTCTCTGTTGCGTCCACTTTAGCTTGTTGGGCGGCCATCTGGGTCTCCAATGCTGAGATCCAGTCATCTTTGTTCTGTAGCTGCTCCATAATTGCCGGATCAACAAAAGGTGCTGATGAAGAAGAAGCAACCGATGGAGATCGATGACCAAAACCGAACAAACGTCATTTTCTCTTTGGAACCGCCTAAAAAGAAAACATAATGACTTTAGTAGCAGTAAAGATAAAAAAATAAAAATATAGTAAAAATAAAAATGAAGATCTTACCGATTCAACGAGCTCGTTTATTTGACCTCGAGACAGGTTGCTGGAACCAGCAGTAGTGGCGTCCTCATCAGAGACAAGCTGAGATAACCGAAACTCTTCCTCATCCTTCTGGCTTTGGACCAGATCGATCACTTCCCTCACAACACCATCAGAAATCTCGCCGGTCTTTTTGTTGGTATACGCCATCCTCATTAGGGCGAGATCATCAACCGGCACACCATCATTTTCTTCCGCCTAAAAAATGTAAAAAAAATGCATTAAAAATTGAAAGAAAAATGTTTAAAGATTTGAAATACAAAATAGATTTAACTTACCATTCGATCTCCGAGAGTGTGAATACTTTGGGCACCCAAGTTGTGTTTGTACATGCCCTTCTCTCGACGCTCGCTCTTGCGGTTGCCAGAGTTGGTCACCGATCGGTCTTGGGACGTTTCCTTCTCCCAGTGTTGTATCAACTCCGCCCACACCGTCTCGTTAATCGATTTCGGTGTCTTTCCTTTGATTCACTTCTGCTTCCACTCATAGATTTGCTTCCCATAATTATCCATGACTTTGTGGTTGAAGTGGTGACAGATGAAGTCTGTCTGATCAGAATTCCAGTTGAATTATTGCTGAAAAAATACACAATTAGTAAAAAAAATTATGTTAAAGATTAAAAATTAAGTTAAAAAAATTAAAATTTACCGCAAACTGACGTAACCACATTTCTTGCTACTTAGAAGAGAAGCTGGTGAAGGTAGGATATCCCTTCTGACGAGTCGAGTACATCATCCGGTTGATGAAGGTGCTCTTCCCGCTCCCCGATCGGTCGAACCTAAGATAAGAGAAAAAATAGGAATAAAAAATATAATAAAATAAAATTTAAAATAAAAACAAAAAAAAAGTTTTACCAAGTTTGGTGATGGCCTTGTGGATACGGAGTGAGAACGGTAAGACTTTCCCGACCCAACTGCTGAACCAACTGTTCAACAGTCATGATTCCCAGAACAACCGGAGGAACGAGAGGGTGACCATACTCATCAGCAGCTTGGTTAATAGACGCTGAAGAATCTCGAGAGCGAGAGGACGAACCATTACGACCTCGTGGTGCAGAACGGCGAAGTCTAGTTTGGTTCTCGCCACTAGACCTATTTGTAAAACAAGGTTTTACAAATAGTTTTTAAAAATGGCAAATATAAATATACAAATGATGTTTTATAAATATAAATATATAAATCGTTTATTAACTATAAACTTTTTATAAATATAAAAATCGTTTTATAACTATAAAAACGTTTTATATATAAAAAACATTTTAAAAATATAAAAAAACATTTTATAAATATAAAAACGTTTTAAAATATAAAAATCATTTTATAACTATAAAAAACATTAAAAAAAATTTATAACTATAAAAAACGTTTATAAATATAAAAAATGTTTTATAAATATAAAAAACGTTTTATAAATAGTAAAAATGTTTTATAAATATAAAAAACGTTTTATAAATATAAAAAAACGTTGTATAAAGAGTAAAAACGTTTTATAAATATAAAAAACATTTTATAAATCTTAAAAACGTTTTATAAATAGTAAAAAAGTTTTATAAATAGTAAAAACGTTTTATATATATTAAAAACGTTTTATAAATATTAATAACGTTTTATAAATATTAAAAAACGTTTAAAACGTTTTTATAAACCTAAAAATATATATTTAAAACCTAACAATCCACAATCCAAACAATCCTAACAATATAATCCTAAACCTAACAATCCTAACAATCCTAAATCCTAACAATTCTAAATCCAAAAACAACAATCTATCAAACCTAAAATCATCAATTTCATCCAAAAACTTAACAAAAACAACCAAAAAGAGTGGGATAATGATCTTACATGTTTAGGGATAGGTTTTGGGGGGAAAATGGAGAAGTTTGACCGGAAATAATGGAGGAAAAGAGATGAGCTTCGCCGGAATTCGAGAGAGAGATAAGAGAAATGGGGAAGAAGAAAGGTCTCGGATAAAATAGCACAAAAATTTCTGAGGAACAGGGTCGTCAGAATTTCCTCGGAAATAGTAAACTTGATTTTCACGAAATTTTTTGGCGGTTTGTTTCCCGGGTAATGGTATTTCCGAGGAAATTCCGACGAAGTGAAAAACCTTCGTCGGAATTTCCTCTGCATGTTCCCTTACTAGACAATAATATTTTATTTTCCGAGGAAAACATATTTTAGGGTTTGGAAACATCAAATTTGTGAACCCTAGTTCATTTCTTACACAATTTCAAAGTTGTCCAATGCATAACATTGAGAATCCTATCTAAAGATGTGATAAACCATTAATTATAAAAAATCAAAATCGATTACAAATATTGTCTTTCCAATTTATTAAACTTTATAAGAGTTTCCTTGAAGTGTATGAGTTTCGTTCATACAATCGGAAAAGTGTTTATTATTTGAAATTAAACTAACATTTGAACTGAAAATCAATTTAAGACACTTAGGAAAGGTTTTGTGGTTGTATGTTTTTCATTTCTAACCGTAGAACGATGTTTTCGGTTCAAAATATCCCTTTTCCTCGGAATTTCCTCGGTTATTTCCGAGGAAATTCTGAGGAAATTGTCCCTTTTCCTCGGAAATAACCGAGGAAATTCCGAGGAAACTGTTGCCCCTAAACCTAAACCCCAAATCCGAAATGTACAAAGGTAGTTTCCGAGGAAATTCCGAGGACTAACCCTTATTTCCTCGGAATTTCCTCGGAAAAACAAAAAAAAAACGTGACGTGGTTTCTATTCTGATTCTGAGTCATCACCAGATGAATCTGAATCTGAATCTTGGTGAAACTCTCCTATCACAGGTTCATCATCTTTGTGAACTATAGCTTCCTCTCCAAAGTCGGTTAAATCGACTACTAACTCAGCGTTTGCTAAATCTTCAGCTGCATTTAAGTTTCCGGATGTTCTTGGTTGTAGTGGGTCTTGATCAGAACTTCCCTGAACTCGCCCTCTCGGGTTGAGTGATGTAATAGTGACCCATAGATCATCTCTGTTCCTAACCCGAGGATACTTGATATAGCAAACCTATAAAATATTACAAATTTATATGTAAATTAGTAATAATAATATACAGACGAATGAATCATTATGAATAAATTGACATATATATATAATTACCTGATCGGCCTACGAAGCAAGAATGAAAGGATCATAATATTGAAGTTTTTGTCGCGAATGTACTGATGTAACACCAAATGCATCTGTTCTCACGCCTCGATCTACAGTGTTATCGTACCAATCACAATAGAAAATCGTACAACGCAATCCAACCATGCCCGAATACTTGATCTACAAAATTTCGCGTATATTCCTGTAGTACACATCATCTCCAGATGCAGATGAGACACTAGCATCATAAGTTGTACTTGAACGTCTTCTCTTTTGAGTTGTGAATGCATATCCTCGAGTACAAAATCTCGGATATGACTTCACAACATGTTGTGGTCCACAAACCATCTCGCGTATCCAATCGTCAAATGTTTCACTTCTGGCAATTGCAGCATACACCTACTAATAGAAAATATGTTATAGCAATATTCTAAGGATTATTATAACATCTGATTAATATTACAAGGGTTAAAGTACTCACTAACCAAGCATCCAAGCAGCAAATTCTCTCTGCTTCAGTTCTTCAAGTTCTTCTTCTGTGACGTGTCTATGAGTGAACCGCTTTTCAGCCATAAAAATCATGTACACATAAATAGAATTAATTAAGATTTAAATACAACTTGTAAAAATAATAATTATTAAACATATTTATATATGTACCTCTCATATTGAAGAATTTCTTCGCAGTTGGTGAGCAGATATGTTTGCAAATGAATGTGCTCCTGCTCAGTAAGTCGACGGTCTTTGATTTTCCGCTGAGTCGTCCGACATCTGTGAAGATGTTTGGAACCGTAACATAATATGTTGCCTTTTCGCCTCTATCATCATGCCGAGCAGTTTTTCGGTTTTTTGTCTGCACTTCTGCTGGAGAGTAGTACTCAGCAAAGTTTGAATTTTCTTCATTTATCATCTGTGCTACAATAGATCCTTCCATCTTGCTTAAATTCTTGACCTTCTTCTTTAGATGAAACATATACCGCTCGTAAACATACATCCATCTATACTGCACATGACCACCAAGTTCCAATTCTCTTGCCAAGTGAATAACAAGATGTTCCATAACATCAAAAAATGATGGAGGAAATATCTTCTCGAGGTTGCACTGGATCACAGAGATGTTAGACTTCAAATTTTGGATACCTTCTGGAGTCACTTATCTCGTGCATAAATCACGGAAAAAACACTTATCCCTGCAATTGCTTCATGAACATTTCGTGGTAATAGTCCCGAGAAGGCAAACGGAAGGAGGCGCTGCATCATTACATGGCAATCGTGACTCTTCAAGCCGATAAACTTTCATTCTCTTCTGTCAACACAGTTACGCAAATTAGATGCGTAACCATCTGGAAATTCCATATCGTTTGAAATCCAATGAAAGAATGCATCTTTTGCCGCTGCATCCAGTCGGTATATGGGAGCAGGAGCCCTACCATTCTCATCAACATGAAGTTCAGAACAAGCACATATATCGACCAAATCAAGTCTTAACTTCAAATTATCTTTTGTTTTACCTTGGACGTTAAGGATCGTGTTCATGATATTGTCAAAAAAGTTTTTCTCAATAAGCATGACATCTAAATTATGCCGCAGCAGATGATCCTTCCAGTATGGTAGATTCCAGAAAATACTCTTCTTGTGCCAATTATGTAGTTCTCCAACGTCATCTACTGGATAATGCACATGTCCACCAACATTTGGCGTCCTTTCTACACCAAAATATCTTAATTGTGTCAACAAATCTGCCCCACAAATTTCCGGAGGTGGATTATCGAACACCTTCTTGTTCTTCGTAAACAAATCCTACTCCTACGATATGGATGATCAGGTGGTAGGAATCTCCTGTGACAGTCAAACCAACACGTTTTCCTTCCGTGTTTTAGTTGGAAAGCATTTGTGTTATCTTGACAATATGGATATGATAACCTTCCATGCGTTGTCCATCCAGATAACATAGCATATGCTGGAAAATCACTTATTGTCCACATAAGTACTGCCCGCATTTGAAAGTTTTCTTTACACAAAACTTCGTATGTTTCAGCACCTTGAGCCCATAGTTGTTGCAACTCATTTATTAGTGGCTGAAGAAACACATCAAGTGATCTCCTAGGATGCTCTGGCCCGGGAACGAGAATTGAGAGAAACAAAAACTCTCGGCGCAAGCACAAGTTTGGCGGTAAGTTGTATGGTGTAAGAATGACTGGCCATAGAGAATATTGTCTTACATGCTTGCCAAATGGGCTAAAACCATCGGTACATAATCCAAGGTAGATATTTCTTCTCTCATATGCGAATTCTGGATATGTTGATTGGAAATGCTTCCAAGCTTTTGCATCTGAAGGATGTCTAATCTCACCATCTGTTGAATGCTCCACATGCCATCTCATTAGTTGGGTTGTGCGTTCAGACTGATACAACCTCTTCAACCTTTCTGTCAATGGCAAATACCACATCCTTTTGAATGGCACTGGAACTCTTCCACTCGTATCTCTATAACGAGTCTTCCCACAAAATTTGCACTGAAGTCGGTTCTCATCCGCCCTCCAATATATCATGCAGTTATCGGTGCATACATCTATTACCTGATACGATAAACCAAGACCAGCAACAAGTTTCTGAACCTCGTAGTATGAACCCAGAGGTAGATTATCTTCTGGTAGAACACCTTTTACAAAATCAGCAATCGCATCCACACAATCTTCAGCCAAATTATAATATGTTTTAATGCCCATCAGTCTTATTGCAGATGATAAAGGCGAATGACCATCTCTGCAACCTTCGTACAAAGGTTGTTTGCCTGCATCCAACATATCAAAAAATTTCCTAGCTTCTGCATTGGGTAATTCTTCCTCTCTAAAATGATCATGTACCATCAACTCAGTACCTACACCATAATCTACATCCGTTTTAATTGGTTCTTCTAACCTATCTGCAGTCTGAGGTTCGCTAGTACTACCATATTCATAATCAGTTTCTCCATGATGATACCAAATTTTGTAACTTCGTGTAAACCCATTCAAATATATATGAGTCCAAACATCCCACTTTTTATAACCTTTTTATTTTTACAAGTAGAGCAATGACATCTTAACATACTTGTTTTCACTTCCAGTTGTCGTTGAATTAGCCCCATGAATTTGGCTATACCTTCTGATATTCATCCGTAAGCAATCTCGTGTTAGGATCCATATGAGGTCGATCCATCCAAGAACGATAATAATTTGAAGAAGACATGGTTTTTTCAATATATTTCATGTGTAAAGTGAGTGAGAAGATGAAATATTCAGTGAATGAAGAGGGTGAGGGGTGCTTGTATTTATCGATGAAATACTGTCGGCATTTCCGACGAAATTCTGACGACGACGAAATACTGTCGTCGGAATTATTCAACACCACAACGGCTACCTACAATGGCTTTTTTAACGGATATATTCCTTGGAATTTCGTCAGAAAAAACCGACGAATAAGGTTTCCTTCGAATTTTTCTGGTTTATACCGATAAATTTATTTTCCTCGGAATTTCGTCAGAAATTTTTGACGAAATTCCGAGGAAACACGAATTTTTAGTTTTCTCGGAATTTTGTCAGAATTCCGTCGGAAATTTCCGAGGATATATGTCGCCGTCGGAATTTCCGTCGGAATATGCCCTGTTTTCGTGTAGTGTAGCAACTTGTTACCAGAGTAGTTGCTTTGTATAGGCGTTGATGTCACCATCGCATCTAATAATTTAATTATTTAAAGTTACAAAATATAATCAACTTTTGATTTAGTGAAGTGTTGGCAAGAAAGGAGTATTCGTTGGAGTTTAAAACAAACAAAATCCCTGAAACCTTCAATCCATGAATCATAATATCAAAGCAGCGTAATTAGCTCACGTATTTCAAAGTACTGAAGATGAGTAGTCCATGTATCTACCTACACATGACCCGACTCTGAGACATTTTCATACAAATCATCTTCATCTTTGAAGACTACTACTTTTCTGCTCGGGCTTTTGTTTGAACCGAGTTTGGTCTTTTATCAGTGAGAAGCTGACGGAATTCGTCGGTGGGTTATGACAACGGCAGTTTATACTATAAGTGGTGAAACAATAATTTTAGTGATAAGAGAGTTCGGTATACAAATAAGGAAGCAAGAAGCGAGGTTTGTCGTGGCTCGGTGAGCTTGGCCGTGAGATACAAGTCAGACAGAAAGTACATAGTGAAAACCCTAATTTTAGCCGCCTTGTAAGTGAATTTAATTTTGGATCCCCTTGTGGTTGCCTTCTCTTATCCTTTTATAGCAATACCATGTTCGCCCTAGCGAGCTGGTTGCATGTTCGAAGGGCTTTTCGTCAGATGGACCTAGGTTGACCCACTAAAGTCCCTTAGTTAAATGTCGTTAGCTCGACTAATCGTGAAGATTATCCGAGTTAACCCAATCTGATCACTAATTGGCTGAGATGTCAACTCGTTGGCCTGATTCCTAAACAGGCCGAGCCTATCATTTAATGGGCCTTATAAGAGGGAGTGATCCACCTCCTACAGTAAGTCCCTCAGACCCGTCGCTAAATTATACCTTAAGTCGGGACTGATTTCGTCAATTTGGTCTGTCAATAATAGGGTCGGTTGATTCGTTTAAACGTCTCTATTGGTTGTTAACTCGTCGTCTTGGTCCTAGTGTGTTTTCTTGTCGCTAGCTCGTCACTTGGGCGTCAATATGCTTGCTACATCTTTAGCTCGTCATTTTGGTTCAGGCGCGCTCGTTGTATCACCATCTCGTCATTCTAGAGATTTGTAAGAATGTGAAAGGTCACGAGAAAATGGGCGGCTCTCGAGAGTTAAGGCCCATTTAAGCTGAAATGTGAACGTCGCGAGTCGGATCAAGGCCCAACTAGGAATTAATAAACCTAATTATGACTCTGGTAACCGTGTCTCTACTTCTCTATAAATACTGTTGCTTTCTTCATTCTCTTCACTTCTCCGCTACTACAGGTATCCTCTCTCTCTCTCTTCTCTCCGCTTTCTCTCTCCAGATTGTAGATTATATAGTGTCGACCGGGTAGTATGAGTCCGAGACAAAAGCTAACCCGCGAGGAGAAAGGGAAAGATGTTGCGACGTTGCCGAGTCCCACTAGGAATGCGACGTCGAAAGAACTCTTGGAAGACTTCAATTTAGCGCACCGAGATTCTCTAGCAGACGCTGTGAACCTCAGTTTGTCGGAGAGACTCCTCATCGTTGATGCAGAAAGGAAAATAAGGGGTGATGATGATGGGAACGCCGCAGCGGAGATGTTGAACGATCTCCGAGTGAGGCAGCTTCGATTGTCGCCCCCTAGACGCAGGCGGGGGAATCCTACTCGATCTCACCCTGCTCAATCCGGACGAGTTAACGCCAGGTCGGTGGAAGAGGAGGATCTCCTGTTGGTTCCGACTTTCTATGCCGGCATGGGGGTATTTGAGCGAGGATCCGCGATTCCCCAGGAGTTGCTTTGTCCTGCTAATGTGGAGGGGCAATTATGGACCAATACGCGAAAAACACAATCAACTGTCAAGACAGTGGAACGTTTGCTCGTCGCTTGCAACTCTGTCGGCGTGACCTTACTTATTCCGACTGAGGATCAACGCCCTTGGTCACCTCCAGCTGGGTATCAGTGCTTCTACAAGTCTTACTTCGAAGCTGACACCAAGCTATGGTTTCCGATACCTCATCTAGTGACTTCATATGTCTCGCGTCGCGATCTCGCCTTATGTCAGATGGGGAACGGGGCGTACCATATTATGGTTGCGCTGATGGTGATGGCCGCTGAGATAGGGATATCTTTGTGTGTCTACGCGTTTGAACAGCTGACGACTGTATCTCGCCTGGATCATGGCCTTTTTCGGTGAGGATGAGGCAAAACTACAACATTATTACTGGTCATCCGATAAAGACTCCGGAGTGGCAACGTTTATACTTCTTCATCAAATCTGCCAAATTTGCTTTTGTCGATCCACCTGGGACAAGTCAAGGACTTATTGGAACAGTGTCACCAGTAGCTAGCTCGTCTTGATCCTTGTTTTTTACGTTTAATCTAACCATTTCCCTTGTTTTGTGTAGTCAAACATCCAAACTTCTACCTGTATGAGGGTATTGTTCCAGGAACGTTTTTTTTGCCAATGCTCGAGCTTTGGTTGAGTTAGGCCATCGCAGGAGGCCAAATATTAGCGAGGATAGGAAACGCCGTGCGTTAGATCAGATCGACCAAGGTAAGGAATATCACATTTGGTTCTCTTTTATCTTTGCGTTGTTTCTTAAGCCGCGATATGGGAAGGTGATTGGGATTCAAAACTTCCATGTCTGAATCACCCGGGTAAGAAGAGATTGAGGTTATTCTCGAAGAAATAGCAGAGGGAGATCACCAGAGTTCTCAAGATGAAAGATTTGCATGACTTGACCATTTTGACCAAGGCCCAAAAATGTGGATCCTCTCACGCGGCTGACCTAATGAACATAGTTGAAGGCTTCGGTCTCGATGGGATGGAGTCGTCTTATCGCAACGTCCATCTTCCTTCCAATAATGTTGCTGTTGAGTGAGCGGCTTCTGCTCCCGGTAACTGGAATGATCTCGATGTATTTGAGAGTGACCAGCTCGCTGATGACTCAAGGAGGAAGAGCAAAAATAAGAAAAATGAGAAGTCGTTTGAGATTGATTCTGAAGCGATCAACGTTCCTTGCCTCGGAGATAAACTTGAGGGTATCCCATCTTCGGAAAATGCCGATGTCGCAAACTTAACCTCTGACCCTCTCATCCCTCCGAGCAATGACCCTCCAGTCGAAAGTGCGGGTGCTCCTCCGAGAACTTCTCAAAAGAAGAAGAAGAGGAAGAGGAAAGCTGGCTCAGAGGTTGGGGCACGAGCTGCCGAGAGGACGGGCCCAAGGGAAAATCAGGCTGAAAACTTTGAGCCGAGAATTCTCCAGTCGTCCGATCAGTTAATATTCTCATATGCTTATCTTGAGGTCGCTCGTCTTCGTTGTGAGGTAAGTTTATTTCTTTTTCCGTTATCCCCTGCATTTTACTGCTTCAGTTTCTCGTATCTCGGCTAATTGTTCCTTCTACTCGTAAGTCGACAATGGGGTGAACCTTCTGGTCGAGAGGTACGACGCCAAACTCAAGACGACCTATGCTTATTTGGGAAAAGCCTAGGAGAAAACCATAAAGGAGTGGAAGAAGGTCTCGGAGCTTGAAGCTTTGCTCGAAGGGGATGAGGCGGCTAAGGAAGAAGCTGTCAGCCAAGCGGAAGTTGTCAGCCAAGCGGAAGCTCAGGCAATGAAACTCGAGGAAATTTAAGGGGTTGGAGGCTGCAAGGGTCGCTGCGGAAGAACTTCAAATGGAAAAGCTCCAGTTTGAAAAGGACAAAGCTGCGATCGCCAAAGAGTTCGAGAGGGAGTCTTCTTCTCTGTGAAGATTACGCATCTGCGAAGTCAATCAGGAGCGGGCAAAGGTCCGTGCTGCGATGGCCGCCAAGGCGGAGGTCCGCTTCAAGCGACTTCGAGAGTGCAAGGAGAAGATGGATATATATGATGATGCGCGATGCCTCTGGAGCCAAGATTTGGAACTCGCAAATGCTTGGAAATGCTTAAGGAAGAAGGGGAGGCAATTCCACAGGAAAGGATTGCCTTCTTCTGAGGGGAGGAGAAGCTAAGGAAGGCGGAAGCGGAGAAACTTGATCTTGGGTCGCACGAAGAAGGCGATTACTTGCTATCCCCGCTCAAGCTCGAATCGAAGTATGTCGACGAGACGCTCCTCGCCTTCATAGAGGTCGGATACGATAAAATTCCCCCTGACTTTGACCCCAACGAGTCGAACCCGGGATTGTTCGATCTTGAGTCTGCTTTGGGGCTTCGCCCGACACAGAACGAGGAGGTCTCTTCGGTGGCGAGGGAGGAGGACGATGGGCAACGAACCGCTGATTTGCAAGCTTCTTCGACACATGTTCTTCAGATTCATGAGGAAAGAGGCTCGGCCCATTGGTGAGGACCAGGTGGTGTCCAAATATTGATCCTCTCGTACTTTCCTATTTTCCTGTATTTCTACCCACTCCGTTGGTGGAGTTGTTGTTGTAGTAAACTTTTTCCTAGATTTGCTTCGGTTTGTTTTTATGCAAAAGCTTTGTTTAAGGACTATTTCAAATTGTTTCCCGAGTCGAGAGGTCTCCTCGAGATACTCTTTTTTTAATTTGCCTTATAGATTTATCGGGACATTGAGAAACGACCTGAAGTAATCTTGTTTGGCTAATCTTATTAGGTCGTTGGTTCAGCACAACCGACTAAGTCGTGTTCCAAGCTCAGGACTGAAGGTTCATTTTTATGCCGTCTTAGTCGATTCTGGATCGAACCTAGTGCAAGTAAAATTAAAACTTTATTAGGTCGCTGGTTCGGCACAATCGACTAAGTCGTGTTCTGAGCTCGGGACTGAAGGTTCATTTTTACGTTGTCTTAATCGATTCTGGATCGGACTTAGTGCGAGCAATATTCAAACTTCATATATTTAAGATCGATAAGGATATTCGGGTAGTCGCAAAGTAACGATGTGGAAATTAGGTTGGCCGGTCCTTATTGCAAAAGTTATCGCAAAACCGTAAATTATTGTCTCATCGCTAGGTCAGGATTGACTGCTAACCAGCGGAGCTCATCAAACATGTGTCTAATCAGGACACGTCTGGAAAGGTTGTGCAAGTGTCGGTACGTGGCCTTTGATATGCTCTCGTGATCGAGAGATCGAGGCGTTGACATCGCTAGAGAAGAGGTTCGGTTGGTGTTATAGCTGAACTCTTAAAGAGCTGCCTACGTACCCCGCAAGGAGGATCAAGCCTTTCGTAGTTCTTTTTGCTGAGTAGAAGTGGCTTGTGAGGATCATCTACTAAGCGAGCGAAAGTGGTTGTACTGCGCATTCACTCTGTTTACGGGTTAAAATGTTTACGAGTTAACATGATTGAAGAGTCATTAACTCGGCTTTTTTTTTCTTTTTTCTTTTTTTGGTGAAAGAAGTGGTGTTCGTTATTCGAGAGAGAATGGTGTTGTCTTGGTGGCTCCCCTCGGTGTCGTTCTGTGCGACCACAAAACTCCATCCAACTCATCTGCCCAGCAACCTTTCTTTAAGTCGAGTCTCTTTTTGATTCCGTTAATGATGGTTTTATTTGAAGACTCGGCTTGTCCGTTACTTTGTTGGTACCTCGGACTTGACATGTTCAGGCAGATTTGCGACTTGGCACATAATTCGCGGAATTGGTGTGAGATGAACTGCCAGCCATTGTCCGTCACGATTTCATATAGAAGGTCGTGACGGAAGATGATATTCTTCCACACTAAATTCTGAACTTCCCTTTCCATGATATTGGCATCAGACTCAGCTTCGATCCACTTTGTAAAGTAGTTAGTAAGGACGAGGATGTAACGCGGGCATTGGGCCGATGATGTCCATTGCCCAATGCATAAAGGAATATGGGGTCGTCATCGTTCGCAGCATCTCGTTTGGACAGTGAATGGTCGACGCGTGCCGTTGACATTTGTCGCAAATGTCTTGTGAGGGATTTGTAATCAGAGTTCATTGTCGGCCAATAAAATGCTAAGATTTTGACATTAAGTGTGAGAGCTTGTCCGCCAAACTGGTTACCCTCTCGCTCCTTCATGTGTTTCGGACATTACGAGGTACGTCTCTTCCCCGTGAATACATCGAAGAAGGACCTTGTTCGCAGTCCATCGGTGGAGTAGGCCGTCAAATACAACGTTAACAAGGAAGTCAATAAGCTCGGTTTTGCCAATCTGGTACGACCTCACCGATTGGTTGGATTACAAGGACGGGAGCGATCTCGGTGGATACTCCTACATTCGCAGTGTCTATACTTGGTTTAACGATTTTATGGATTGGAATCGTCATTTGTACATGTTGCGAAGTCTGCTGCCCTAGTGCTGCCAAGGGCGTAGGCGCATACGTTCTCTCCTCGCGGGACTTTGGTGAGTTCGAAAAATCTAACTTTTTAGCGAGATCTTGTACGACCTTCAAGTATGCGTTAATTCGATCATTTCGAGTGACGTAGTCGCCGCTGAATTGACTTGTAACCAACTGGGAATCGCAATACACGCTAACTCGCTTCGCGTGAAGTGCTTTTGCAAGGCGTAGTCCTGTGATAAGCGACTCGTATTTTGCCTTGTTATTTGAGGCTGCAAATCCTAATCGAAATGATTGCCTTATCAGTTCTCCGGTCGGAGATTGTAGCTGGACTTCGGCTCCTGATCCCTTGTTTGTTGAAGATCAGTCTACATGAAGAATCCAATTCTGACTTGGGAGTATGAGGTCTTGTTCAAGCTCGGGTAAAAGTTCAACCATGAAGTCGGCTTAGCACTTGTGATTTGGCTGTTGTGCAGTTTCGGAACACTATGTCATGCTCGCTTAGTTCGATTGCCCACTTAGATAGTCGCTTGGATTGATTCTATCTTCTGCCATTATTGTCCTCAGCGCTGATTTGTCAATATCTTCGATCGTATGGGATTAGAAGTAAAGGCGGAGCTTCCTTACCGAGGTAACAACAGCCAGTGTCATTTTCTCCAGGGTAAGGTAGCGCGTCTCGGGGTCGGTCATGCATTTACTGGTATAGAATATGAGTTTTTGCTCGCCTCAGTCTTCCTTGATGAGGACGCTGCTGATCGCGGTTGTAGAGACTGCGATATACAAGTAGAGAGTATCTCTTGTTTCAGGTTTGGCTAACACCAGCAGAGTGGTCAAGTAGGCCTTCAGTTGAGTGAAAGCTTTCTTCGCACTTGTCATCCCAGATGAACCGTTTATTATCGCTCAGGAACTCATAGAAAGGGAGGCACTTAACAGTTGAACGAGAGATGAAGCGGTTAAGTGCTACGATCCGACCTCTCAATCGCTGGGACTTCTCGACTATTTTTGGACTCGGGAGATCAAAGATTTCCGAGATCTGTTTCGGATTGGCTTTGATCCCTCTCTGTGTCACGATGTACCCTAAGAATTCACCGGATTGGACTCCGAACGTGCACTTCGTGGGATTGACCTTCATGTCGTACTCGTTCAATGTCTTGAAACAAGTCTGCAGATGGTCCATGTGTCCTTAGCTCGTCGTGACTTGACCATCATATCGTCGATGTATACTTCCATCGTTTTGCCTAACTGTTTGGGAACATACGGTTGACAAGACGCTGCGTAGGTTGCTCCGGCATTCTTGAGGCCGAATGGCATCACGTTATAAGCAAAGGTGCCCCTGTCGGATATGAATGCAGTCTTCTCTCGGTCGTTCCGGGTGGATTGATATCTGATGTATATACTGAAAAGGCATCCATGAAAGATAAGTGTTTATTTTCGACAGTTGACTCCACAAGCCGATCGATGCTTTGGTAACGGGAAGCTGTCCTTCGGGCAGGCTTTGTTCAGATCTATGAAATCGACGCATATGCGCCATTTCTCATTCTTTTTATTTATGACCATTGGGTTCACGAGCCATTCGGGGTATCGTACTTCCGAGATGGATCCTGCTGCGAGCAACCTCCAACTTCTTCATTAATCACTTTGCGATCTCTCCGGTCCGAGCTTAAGCCACTTCTGTCAAATAGGCTTGAAGGTTGGGTCGACGTTTCAACTTGTGTGAGGTGATCTTGGGGTCAATTCCTTTCATATCGGAGGTTGTCCATCTGCGAAATTCGAGAATGTTTTTTCTTGAGGAAGCAACGATCGTTTTGATGTATTTCGTCTGAGATAAGAGCCACCGATACACAAGACCTTGGATGGTTCGCATCATTGATCTGGACCTTGATGACTTCGTCCTTCTTGGGGAAAGCCTTTTGGAGTGGTCGGGCAATGGTGTTTCCCACGCGGGGGTTGGTGGCCTGGAGTTTTAACGTTTGGACGAGGAGATCGCGACGGCTGCCTGCTGGTCTTCGTGTGTAGTCTTGATGCGTCTGTCATTCCTGGGGAATTTAACACATTGATGATAGGTTGAGGAGATTGCTTTTCATCGAGTGAGCCAAGGCGTTCCCAGGATAACGTGGTAAGGCCGCATCTGTTGCAATAACGAAGAACATGACTGTACGCGTGACTCCTCCGGCGAAGACTGGAAAGCGAATAGTCCCGATCACTAATGTCTGGCCTCGCTGCGATGTCCTAACTCAACCAAAGCTCGAGCGTTGGCAAAAAACGTCCCCGAAATGATACCCTCGGACAAATAAAAGTTTGGATGTTTTACTGCACACAGATAAAGGAAACGATTAGGTTAAACATAAAAAAACGAGGATAAAGACAAGCTAGCTACCGGCTACACTGTTCCAATAGGTCCTAAACTCGTCCCCAGGTGGATCAACAAAAGTGAACTTGTCAGATTTGACAAAGAAGTAGGCTCGTTGCCAATCCAGAGTCTTTATAGGGTGACCAGTGATGATGTTGTAATTATGTCTCATTCTCACTGAAAAAAGGCCATGATCCAGGCGAGAACCATCGTCATCTGCTCAAACGCGTACACGCACAAAGAGATCCCTACCTCCGCGGCCATTACCATCAACGTGACCATAATGCGATATGCCCCATTCACCATCTGACACAAGGCGAGGTTACGACGAGAGACATACGAAGTTACCAGAAATGGTATCGGAAACCATAACTTGGTGTCGGCCTCAAAGTAAGATTCATAGACACACTGGTACCCAACCAGAGGCGACCAAGGGCGCTGGTCCTCAGTCAGAATAATGTAAGTCACGCCAACGACATTGCAAGCCATGAGCAAGCGCTCCACCGTTTTGACAATCGATAGTGTTTTCCGCGTATTGGTCCATGACTGCCCCTCCACGTCGACGGAACAAAGCAATTTCGGAGGAATCGCGGATCCTCGCTCGAAAACACCCATACCAGTGTAGAAGGTCAAAACCAACGGGAGACTCCCTTCCCCCACCGGTCCGGTGCCAACTCGCTCAGATCGAACACGTCGAGGCCGAGTAGGATTCTCCCGCCTTCGCCCCGAAGACGGTAATCGAAGCTGCCCCACTCGAGGATCGCTCAACATCTCAGCAGCGGCGTTCCCATCGCCATCACCCCTTATTTCCCTTTCTGCATCCACGACAAGAAGTCTCTCCGACAAACTGAGGCTGGCGACGTCTGTCAACGAGTTAAGGTGCGCTAAATCGAAGTCTTCCAAAAGTTCGTTGGTCATTGCATCCCTAGCCGGACTCGGCGACGTCTCGACGTCTTTCCCTTTTTCTTCAAGAGTTAGCTTCTTCCTCGGACATATACTACCCGGTCGACGCTATATAATCTACAACCTAGAGAGAGAATGCAGAGAGAAGAGAGAAAGAGGATACATGTTGTAACGGAGAAGTGAAGAGAATGAAGAAGGGAGAAGTATTTATAGAAAGGGAGATGCACGAGTACCAGAGTCATAATTAGGTCTATTAAAGTCTAGTGGGCCTCAATTCGACTCGAGACCGTTCGCATTCCAACCTAATGGGCCTTGACCTCGAAAGCCGCCCATTTTCTCACAACCGTTCACATTCCCACAAAAATTCCTGAGGCAACAAGTTTGCAATATAGCAAGCATGTTTGGACCAGAATAACCAGCTAACGACGTAGCGAACGCACCGTGACCAGGACGACGAGCTAACGACCGAGAAACATATTAAGGCGAGCTGACCGACCCTATTATCAATGGACCAGATCGACAAATCCGCCTCGACCTAAGGAATAACTCGGCAACGGATCTGGGGGACTTACTGTAAGAGGAGGATTACTCCCTCTTACAAGGCCCGTTTAATAATAGGCTCGACCCATGTAGAGACCAACTCAGTAACTTGACATCTCAGCTGGATGAGTATTGGATTAGTTTAACTCGGGTAATCTCTGTGATTAGTCGAGTTAACGACACTATACTGAAGGATCCGCCGTAGTGGGCCGACCAAAGCCCATCGAGCGAAAAGCCCTCCAGGTGCCCGACCAGCTCGTTAGGGCGAACAGAGCATTAGTATA
This sequence comes from Moricandia arvensis, assembly GCA_905132765.1. Classification (NCBI taxonomy): domain Eukaryota; kingdom Viridiplantae; phylum Streptophyta; class Magnoliopsida; order Brassicales; family Brassicaceae; genus Moricandia; species Moricandia arvensis. The sequence goes on from CAJHQP010004154.1 coordinate 52,449, forward strand.
AAGGGATGAGGGAAGTCAACAAGAAGTGGATCCCGAAATTGAACTCACAGAGGAGGCGGCTACAATTAGGGTTTTGTATTCTGTACTTTCTTTTCGACTTGTGTCTTACGGCCGAGCTCACCGAGCCACGCCGAACACCATCTCTCCTTTCTTTATTTGTATACAACTCTCTTATCAATAAAGTTACTCTTTCACTACTTATAATATAATCCGCCTTTGTCATAACTTACTGACGAGTCCCGTCACCTTCTCACTGATAAAAGACCGAACTCGGTTCAAACAACTTCCTCAGCTCTGGTCCTGTTATTGCCATGGTAATAAGAGAAACTCTTTTCTCCTCAGCTTTTGGAATTTTATGACAACCTATCAACTAACATAATATTGACTTGTTGTAGGTATGGGAAGGAGAAGGTGTGATTAGATACGGACGTAAACTGATTGGAGCCACCGATCCTCAGAAATCTGAGCCTAGGACAATCCGTGGAGATCTTGCAGTTGTTGTTGGGAGGTATGTCCTGTCCTTTTTTTCTTTTAATTCGTATTAGGACATTATCAAGATTTGGTGATTGAAATTGTTGAATTGAATCAGGAACATAATCCATGGAAGTGATGGACCAGAGACTGCAAAAGATAAGATCAATCTTTGGTTTAAGCCTCAAGAACTCGTCTCTTACACCAATAACGCTGAGAAGTGGATCTATGGCGACAACTAAACCCCCTCATTTCCTTGTGTTTTTCTTTTTCTTCCTACCCAAACAAGTCAAAACAAGAAACAGTTATTTGCAGATAGAAACACATTTCTGGTTTTGATTTAACCCTTCAAAACTCAGTAAACAATAATAATTATGGGATGATTTGGGTTTTGAAGTTCTTGTTGGACCTTATTGGAAAAGGAAGTTCTAAATATTTGGAGACTAAATCAGATCAACCTAGTTAATAGCTAACGGTTAGGTAATATTATGTGATTGTGTAAATATTATTATTTCCTTTCTTCTCTATCTTGCTGCACATATATATGTATCCCTTGTACACGTACATAATTCACACAATATTCAGTTCATCTCTTTCTCTTCTATTGTTCTTCATATTTCTACATGGTATCAGAGCAGTGATCCACAAAGGACCAGCTCAATTTTTTTTCTTTTGAGTCCAATTTTGCAAAAGCAATGAACCAAATTAATGGTGGTAAAGCTATTCCGGTCAATTTGAATGGGAAGAATTATCTCCTATGGTCTCGGATGGCAAAAACGACTCTATGTAGTCGTGGATTGTGGAGCCACATTGATCTATCTTTTCCATCTAAAGGGAAGAAGATCCAGTCTAAGACAAGTGCGGCCATTGAAGAAGTTGGTCAGATCGTTGAAGTCACTTCATCAGAAGTCACTGAAAAAAATGTTCAGTGGTATGAAGAAGATCAAATGGTGATTTGTATTTTACAGAGTTCTTTCGAGCCCTCTATCCTGGTTGCATACTCACATGCCCAAACAGCCAAACAACTTTGGAGCACGATACAACGTGTTTACGGTAACGTTTCAAACACTAATCGGGTGTATGAGATTACAAGGTCCTTAGAAGCTGTAACACAAGAAGGAAAATCCATCACGGAGTATATGGCAGAGAAGCAGGCCCTGTGGGATGAGCTTGAAGTTCTCAGACCTCCAACCACAGATCAAGCTGTTCTCGCAGAAAGAATTGAGCAAGACAAATCGTTCTCTTTCCTGTCTCATCTTGAGCCAGCATATAAATCAATTGTTCAAGACATCCTACGTAAGGAAAAAATGCCTTCATTTGATGAAGTCTGTGAAAGCGCAAGAGTAGTGCAATACAGAAACCAGAACACACAGTAATGCACGAGTAATCTTTCCAAGAATTTCGACTAGATAAATCCTTTTAAAAGTAACATACAATTTCTTTTGAAAAGCAATTCTCAACCAAACTCAAGAACACTTTGACTTGTTGACTAGCCTAATCAATTCAAGACTTACCACAGTCGTTGAATTGCTTCTAACCCTTAGAACTTTTGTCTCACCTTACTCGGACTAACAAAACTCTATCTAGCTAAAAGCTCAACCCGTGTGTGTGTCGACTACAACCCCGTCGACTCTCTCTTTATACCTAGAGAGAAAACCCTAAAGACTACCCAATGGAAACTTTCCATTTTCTGTTTCAGCGAATAAGACAACCTTCTTCTTTTGTTCATCGGTTGCTTATTCTCGACTTCTTTTCCTTAATGCCCATGCCTTGATACATATCTTCACATTTGTATTAACGGCTCCTTCCTTTTCTTGCTCAGCTCTTGACTCTGTGTCTCACCCAGTAGTTCATGTCGTACTGCATGAACTACTTCATCTTCGTCTGCAGTACGCATCTTCAATCTCCCCTTTTTAATCTGTGCGTCTCACAAGTACCTGAGATGAATGCAAACAGCCACACACAAACAACCACTACTTGGGGAAACAATTCACAAAGGCAAACAATACTTAGATTTCAGAAGCTAAGGGATTCAAATACTTAGTACATTTCCAAAAGAAAATAACACATGTAGGTACTCCCCCATAATCTATGAATTGTCTTAAGTAGAAATCAAATCCAGTTGCAGCAAATGGTGCAACTGGTAAGTACGATGCAAACAGAAGACAAAAGTAAAACGACAACATTGCTCCCCCACAAGCATTGCCTTCATCTCAATCTTCTCCCCCTGCTTGTGAGCACACAGGTTAAAAACCAACCACAAAATAAGAACAAGGAGGGTAAAGAGAGAGAAGAGCTAACCAGATACAGCACGAGAAAGGTCAGCCACGACCTCGGTTAGAGCTTGCAACGCCTTGGCTGTGTCCTGAAGGGCCTCTTGAAGCTCTGTCTGTGTCATTAACCCTTGAGGCACAGTGATCGTGCCCAGCTCAACTACAGAGACTCTGCGAGGACCAGCCCTGCCACTTGAGACTGGAGGTGCTGGAGCAAGCGGAGGACGAGCTGAACGCAGGAGAGGAGTAGGAGATGGTGCCGCCTTTCCCTTACCCTTTGTCTTAGCCTTGAGTAGCTCATAGTTTTCTCCAACTCTTTTGTCCTTCTTATATGCCACAGGGCGTATGGCCTTCTCGCCACTCTTTGGCTGGAGAGAGTGTTGCTTCTGGAGGAGTCCCATGATGAGGCGAGGAAAAATCAGCCATCGTGAGTCATTGCGCTGGATCACCCCCAGGTTCATGATCTGCTTGAAGATCAAATTTCCCAAGTCAACCTTCACACCGTGCGCCATCTTGTAGATTAGCTTGGCTCTGTCAACGGAGACATGTGTCTTGTGTGTGGAGGGAATCCAGTTATGAGCAGCAATGATCATGAGAGCACCATAGCGTGGAGAGAGATCAGTGGTATTCAGGTTAGACCAAGTCCTCTTCGTCTTCTCAGTCAAGAACTCAGCAAGTTCAGTGACTGTTACAGCATCCGCAGCCTCTTCCTCCAACGCCTCTTCTTCAGATACTTCAGAAAGACCGAAGTACTCGTTGATAACTGAGGGAGAAAACTGATACACTTTTCCCCTAACCTTCACTTCAACCTCACTAACATCATCTTCCAACTTTACCGCCGGAAGGCCTGCATAAAACTCAGCCACCACTTGTTCCACATAGCTCACAAGAGCTGTCACAGTTGAGACCATACCCCCTTTCTTGATAATCTCAACATAGCCCCACTGATCCGGTTCCTCAACATCTACACTACGTTCAGCCAAAAAGCCCCGGCCTACAAACTGATCATACCTTTTTTTTGTCCGCCGGTGGAGTTGAGGAAGGGCTCTGATCTCCCTTCTTTCGTTACTTCAGTCGAGCTGAAACAGAGGTCTCTCTTGCCCGAGAAGGAGATTGGGCTGTATCATCGGGGAGCTGAGATTGCGACGGAGTGCTTGCTTCTCCGGTTTTACCCTTTTTGGAGACTGGAAGACCCAACCTTTCCAAGACCCGTTTCTTTCTTGTCTTAGCCGGTGGAGTACCTTTAGAGGTGGAACTCAACTCCACCGCTTCCTTGGCCTTCTTGGCGACTGCCAAGACCGGATCCACTTCCTCACGAGATTCGTTGGACTTCTCCTCGTTTTCTTCTTGTTCCCCTTGTTCCTCCACTGATCCAGAGGCGGTGTTCTTTTCTCCAGGGTTAGATGCAGTCGGAGAAGTGGAGAGTTTTGCCAAAGCTTCTTCTGGATCAGTCGCTGGCTTAGGTACTGTAGATGTTTCGAGAATCGCATCCACTCGTTGCGATGTGCCCTGATGTTCGTCACTGTCCTCCGACTGAGTCTTCTCGTGTGCGGTGTTGAAGGACTCAAGCTCCTCGGTAATCTCAGGAAGAGATGTCGCAGTTGGCTGCTCGTTGAGAGGAGGGGATGATTCAGGTTCTCCGTCAGCGAGATGCAGCCGAGTTTGCTCAGATGTGACATGCACAAGTGGATTTGCGGAGGAGGATGCCGCGACAGACTTCTTGGAGCTCTTCATCTTCGAAATGAGGCAAGATCAGTTTCGATTGGGAAGTGGAGAGGTGGATGCTCTTGAAGTAAATAGAGAGCCGTTTAGGGTTTTGCCCACTATCTCCACTAAGAGGGAAACTCAACCAACTTGTCCGAAATTTGCACATCTGGTCCATGAACTAGTACACTTCTCTTTATTCACCCTGCACATGTTAATTTCTCTCATCCAAACCCATTAGACTTAGGCAACCACATACTCGAATCCTAATGCATCATTAGACCCTCAGTAGAGCAATTAAACATATGTCACAGATCACAATTGGCCTTAGTCAGAATGGGGTTTTCGAAGACATGATTAATTTTTTTTTACCTTTTAGAACATGTTGTGCCTGATCTGATTCAGTATCTAGTTCATTCTGCACACATGAGACTTGTATATTAGAATAAACAAGAAAAATGCTAGTGATGGAATTCACACTGGCATGTCTCAGGAAAAAGGGTGTAAATTCCTAACCATGAAGAATTTGACCATGCAACCAATTGCCCTACATTCTAAACTCATCAAGGTCTCGCGGCGAATTGGAATCAGTCCAAAAGGAGTTATGGTTTGGAAGTTACACCAGTTACACGTTGCTGCTGTTCTGCTGTTCTGCTGCTCGCTCCAGCAAGAGTGATTTAATCTAGAGTGGCTTGGAAGGCAAGGGAACTGAGAGGCTTTCTCAGGTCAACCTGAGCACGCCTAAGAAAGCTTCTAGAAAGGGATTTGAAGTTTGAAGTTCAAATGTGGATCTACAAGTTCAAATTTGAATTAGAGTTGTTGGGAGTGGATATTACTATTCCAAACCCAATTATGATGTTTGTGTCCCCTTGCTTTGTCTCTTTGTCTTCTGAGTTTCCATATAGAGACTCCTATATATGTTGTTGCTAGTATCTGAATGCAAGCAAGGAAAAAAATACATTTTCCCATTAACTCTCTCTCACTCTCAAATCACTCTTTCTTTCTTTCTCTTATTTACTCTCTTCACTTGTTCTTCATTGTTCTTCATTTACTTACATGGTATCAGAGCTTTAAAGCTCCTGATTTCCTAATACACTTCCGCAACATCACTCTGTTTACTCTCCTCAACATCACTTCCGCAACATACACTTCCTAATACTCTACAAGAAGTTTGTTTCTCCTTCTATCTACAAGAAGAAGATGGAACAGCAACAATACAAGACTGTTATGATTCCGGCTACCCTAAAGGGAGCTAACTACATTACCTGGTCAAGACTGGCTAGGACTGCACTTGGAGGAAGAGGCTTATGGGGGCATGTCACTACAAGTGAGGCACCAAAGCAAACCGGCCAAGGAGCTGGCGGCAAGGAGATAATGGAGATAGATAAAGGCAAATGGGAACAAGAAAATCTCATGGTGCTGTCTATTCTGCAGAGCTCACTTGACACGCCTATAATGGAAGCTTACTCCCACTGTGAAACAGCAAAACAGCTTTGGGATACCTTACAAAAAGTCTATGGTAACACTTCAAACCTTACTAGAATTTTTGAAGTAAAGAGGGCCCTTAATAATATGCAGCAAGAAGAAATGGATCTTACCAAGCATCTTGGCAAGTACAGCCAACTCTGGTCAGAGCTTGAAATGCTAAGACCAAGCTCCTCTGACCCTGC